>JAVRKA010000486.1:0-101396 GCA_034508555.1 Venustoraphidia nigricollis
CGATAGGCATTTCAAATATAGGTGCTGATAGGCATTTCAGATGTAGTTTCCGATAGGCATTTCAAAAATAGGTGCCGATAGGCATTTCAGATATAGGTGCCGATAGGCATTTCAGATATAGTTGGCGATTGGCATTTTAAAAATAGGTGTCGATAGGCATTTCACATATAGAAGCCGATAGGCATTTCAAATATAGGTGCCGATAGGCATTCCAGATATGGTTGCCGATAGACATTTCAAATATAGGTGCTGATAGGCATTCCAGATGTAGTTTCCGATAGGCATTTCAAAAATTGGTGCCGATAGGCATTTCAGATATAGGTGCCGGTAGGCATTTTAGATATAGTTGCCGATTGGCATTTTAAAAATAGGTGCCGATAGGCGTTTCAGATATAGAAGCCGATAGGTATTTCAAATATAGGTGTCGATAGGCATTTCAGATATGGTTGCCGATAGGCATTTCAAATATAAGTGCTGATAGGCATTTCAGATGTAGTTTCCGATAGGCATTTCAAAAATAGGTGCCGATAGGCTTTTCAGATATAGGTGCCGATAGGCATTTCAGATATAGTTGCCGTTGGCATTTTAAAAATAGGTGCCGATAGCCATTTCAGATATAGAAGCCGATAGGCATTTCAAATATAGGTGCCGATAGGCATTCCAGATATGGTTGCCGATAGGCATTTTAAATATAGGTGCTGATAGGCATTTCAGATGTAGTTTCCGATAGGCATTTCAAAAATAGGTGCCGATGGGCATTTCAGATATAGGTGCCGATAGGCATTTCAGACATAGTAGCGAATTGGCATTTTTAAAATAAGTGTCGATAGGCATTTCAGATAGAGAAGCCGATAGGCATTTTAAATATAGGTGCCGATAGGCATTCCAGATATGGTTGCCGATAGGCATTTCAAATATAGGTGCTGATAGGCATTTTAGATGTAGTTTCCGATAGGCATTTAAAAAATTGATGCCGATAGACATTTCAGATATAGGTGCCGATAGGCATTTCAGATATAGTTGCCGATTGGCATTTTAAAAATAGGTGCCGATACGCATTTCAGATATAGAAGCCGATAGGTATTTCAAATATAGGTGTCGATAGGCATTTCAGATATGTTTGCCCATAGGCATTTCATATATAGGTGCTGATAGGCATTTCAGATGTAGTTTCCGATAGGCAATTCAAAAATAGGTGCCGATAGGCATTTCAGATATAGGTGCCGATAGGCATTTCAGATATAGTTGCCGATTGGTATTTTAAAAATAGGTGCCGATAGGCATTTCAGATATAGAAGCCGATAGGCATTTCAAATATAGGTGCCGATAGGCATTCCAGATATGGTTGCCGATAGGCATTTTAAATATAGGTGCTGATAGGTATTTCAGATGTAGTTTCCGATAGGCATTTCAAAAATAGGTGCCGATGGGCATTTCAGATATAGGTGCAGATAGGCATTTAAGATAAACTTGCCAATTGGCATTTTAAAAATAAGTGTCGATAGGCATTGCAGATAGAGAAGCCGATAGGCATTTTAAATATAGGTGCCGATAGGCATTCCAGATATGGTTGCCGATAGGCATTTCAAATATAGGTGCTGATAGGCATTTTAGATGTAGTTTCCGATAGGCATTTCAAAAATTGATGCCGATAGGCATTTCAGATATAGGTGCCGATAGGCATTTCAGATATAGTTGCCGATTGGCATTTTAAAAACAGGTGCCGATAGGCATTTCAAATATAGAAGCCGATAGGTATTTCAAATATAGGTGTCGATAGGCATTTCAGATATGGTTGCCGATAGGCATTTCAAATATAGGAGCAGATAGGCATTTCAGATTTAGTTTCCGAAAGGCATTTCAAAAATAGGTGCCAATAGGCATTTCAGATATAGGTGCCGATAGGCATTTCAGATATAGTTGCCGATTGGCATTTTAAAAATAGGTGCCGATAGGCATTTCAGATATAGAAGCCGATAGGCATTTCAAATATAGGTGCCGATAGGCATTTTCGATATGGTTGCCGATAGGCTATTCAAATATAAGTGCTGATAGGCATTTCAGATGTAGTTTCCGATAGGCATTTCAAAAATAGGTACCGATAGGCATTTCAGATATAGTTGACGATTGGCATTTTAAAAATAGGTGCCGATAGGCATTTCAGATATAGGTGCCGATAGGCATATCAGATATAGTTGCCGATAGGCATTTCAAATATAGGTGCTGATAGGCATTTCAGATTTAGTTTTCGATAGGCATTTCAAAAATAGGTGCCGATAGGCATTTCAGATATAGGTGCCGATAGGCATTTCAGATATAGTTGCCGATTGGCATTTTAAATATAGGTCCTGATAGGCATTTCAGATATAGAAGCCGATAGGCATTTCAAATATAGGTGCTGATAGGCATTCCAGATATGGTTGCCGATAGGCATTTCAAATATAGGTGCTGATAGGCATTTCAGATGTAGTTTCCGATAGGCATTTCAAAAATTGGTGCCGATAAGCATTTCAGATATAGGTGCCGATAGGCATTTCAGATATAGTTGCCGATTGGCATTTTAAAAATAGGTGCCGATAGGCATTTCAGATATAGAAGCCGATAGGTATTTCAAATATTGGTGTCGATAGGCATTTCAGGTATGGTTGCCGATAGGCATTTCAAATATTGGTGCTGATAGGCATTTCAGATGTAGTTTCCGATAGGCATTTCAAAAATAGGTGCCGATAGGCATTTCAGATATAGGTGCCGATAGGCATTTCAGATATAGTTGCCGATTGGCATTTTAAAAATAGGTGCCGATAGGCATTTCAGATATAGAAGCCGATAGACATTTCAAATATAGGTGCCGATAGGCATCCCAGATATGGTTGCCGATAGGCATTTCAAATATAGGTGCTGATAGGCATTTCAGATGTAGTTTCCGATAGGCATTTCAAAAATAGGTGCCGATAGGCATTTCAGATATAGGTGCCGATAGGCATTTCAGATATAGTTGCCGATTGGTATTTTAAAAATAGGTGCCGATAGGCATTTCAGATATAGAAGCCGATAGGCATTTCAAATATAGGTGCCGATAGGCATTCCAGATATGGTTGCCGATAGGCAATTTAAATATAGGTGCTGATAGGTATTTCAGATGTAGTTTCCGATAGGCATTTCAAAAATAGGTGCCGATGGGCATTTCAGATATAGGTGCTGATAGGCATTTAAGATAAACTTGTCAATTGGCATTTTAAAAATAAGTGTCGATAGGCATTTCAGATAGAGAAGCCGATAGGCATTTTAAATATAGGTGCCGATAGGCATTCCAGATATGGTTGCCGATAGGCATTTCAAATATAGGTGCTGATAGGCATTTTAGATGTAGTTTCCGATAGGCATTTCAAAAATTGATGCCGATAGGCATTTCAGATATAGGTGCCGATAGGCATTTCAGATATAGTTGCCGATTGGCATTTTAAAAACAGGTGCCGATAGGCATTTCAAATATAGAAGCCGATAGGTATTTCAAATATAGGTGTCGATAGGCATTTCAGATATGGTTGCCGATAGGCATTTCAAATATAGGAGCAGATAGGCATTTCAGATGTAGTTTCCGAAAGGCATTTCAAAAATAGGTGCCAATAGGCATTTCAGATATAGGTGCCGATAGGCATTTCAGATATAGTTGCCGATTGGCATTTTAAAAATAGGTGCCGATAGGCATTTCAGATATAGAAGCCGATAGGCATTTCAAATATAGGTGCCGATAGGCATTTTCGATATGGTTGCCGATAGGCTATTCAAATATAAGTGCTGATAGGCATTTCAGATGTAGTTTCCGATAGGTATTTCAAAAATAGGTACCGATAGGCATTTCAGATATAGTTGCCGATTGGCATTTTAAAAATAGGTGCCGATAGGCATTTCAGATATAGGTGCCGATAGGCATATCAGATATAGTTGCCGATAGGCATTTCAAATATAGGTGCTGATAGGCATTTCAGATGTAGTTTTCGATAGGCATTTCAAAAATAGGTGCTGATAGGCATTTCAGATATAGGTGCCAATAGGCATTTCAGATATAGTTGCCGATTGGCATTTTAAATATAGGTCCTGATAGGCATTTTAGATATAGAAGCCGATAGGCATTTCAAATATAGGTGCTGATAGGCATTCCAGATATGGTTGCCGATAGGCATTTCAAATATAGGTGCTGATAGGCATTTCAGATGTAGTTTCCAAAAGGCATTTCAAAAATTGGTGCCGATAAGCATTTCAGATATAGGTGCCGATAGGCATTTCAGATATAGTTGCCGATTGGCATTTTAAAAATAGGTGCCGATAGGCATTTCAGATATAGAAGCCGATAGGTATTTCAAATATTGGTGTCGATAGGCATTTCAGGTATGGTTGCCGATAGGCATTTCAAATATTGGTGCTGATAGGCATTTCAGATGTAGTTTCCGATAGGCATTTCAAAAATAGGTGCCGATAGGCATTTCAGATATAGGTGCCGATAGGCATTTCAGATATAGTTGCCGATTGGCATTTTAAAAATAGGTGCCGATAGGCATTTCAGATATAGAAGCCGATAGGCATTTCAAATATAGGTGCCGATAGGCATCCCAGATATGGTTGCAGATAGGAATTTCAAATATAGGTGCTGATAGGCATTTCAGATGTAGTTTCCGATAGGCATTTCAAAAATAGGTGCCGATAGGCATTTTAGATATAGGTGCCGATAGGCATTTCAGATATAGTTGCCGATTGGCATTTTAAAAATAGGTGTTGATAGGCATTTCAGATATAGAAGCCGATAGGCATTTCAAATATAGGTGCCGATAGGCATTCCAGATATGGTTGCCGATAGGCATTTCAAATATAGGTGCTGATAGGCATTTTAGATGTAGTTTCCGATAGGCATTTCAAAAATTGATGCCGATAGGCATTTCAGATATAGGTGCCGATAGGCATTTCAGATATAGTTGCCGATTGGCATTTTAAAAACAGGTGCTGATAGGCATTTCAGATATAGAAGCCGATAGGTATTTCAAATATAGGTGTCGATAGGCTTTTCAGATATGGTTGCCGATAGGCATTTCAAATATAGGAGCAGATAGGCATTTCAGATGTAGTTTCCGAAAGGCATTTCAAAAATAGGTGCCGATAGGCATTTCAGAAAGAGGTGCCGATAGGCATTTCAGATATATGTGCCGATAGGCATTTCAGATTTAGTTGCCGATTGGCACTTTAAAAATAGGTGCCGATAGGCATTTTAGATGTAGTTTCCGATAGGCATTTCAAAAATTGGTGCCGATAGGCATTTTAGATATAGGTGCCGATAGGCATATCAGATATAGTTGCCGATAGGCATTTAAAATATAGGTGCCGATAGGCATTTCGTATATAGGTGCCGATAGGCATTTCAGATATAAATGCTGAAAGGCATTTCAGATATAGGTGCCGATAGGCATTTCTGCTGTGTTTGCCGATAGGCATTTCAAATATAGGTGCTGATAGGCAATTCAGATGTAGTTTTCGATAGGCATTTCAAAAATAGGTGCCGATAGGCATTTCAGATATAGGTGCCGATAGGCATTCCAGATATGGTTTCGATAGGCATTTTAAATATAGGTGCTGATAGGCATTTCAGATGTAGTTTCCGATAGGCATTTCAAAAATAGGTGCCGATGGGCATTTCAGATATAGGTGCCGATAGGCATTTCAGATATAGTTGCGAATTGGCATTTTTAAAATAAGTGTCGATAGGCATTTCAGATAGAGAAGCCGATAGGCATTTTAAATATAGGTGCCGATAGGCATTCCAGATATGGTTGCCGATAGGCATTTCAAATATAGGTGCTGATAGGCATTTTAGATGTAGTTTCCGATAGGCATTTCAAAAATTGATGCCGATAGACATTTCAGATATAGGTACCGATAGGCATTTCAGATATAGTTGCCGATTGGCATTTTAAAAATAGGTGCCGATACGCATTTCAGATATAGAAGCCGATAGGTATTTCAAATATAGGTGTCGATAGGCATTTCAGATATGTTTGCCGATAGGCATTTCAAATATAGGTGCTGATAGGCATTTCAGATGTAGTTTCCGATAGGCATTTCAAAAATAGGTG
Source organism: Venustoraphidia nigricollis (assembly GCA_034508555.1). Taxonomy (NCBI): domain Eukaryota; kingdom Metazoa; phylum Arthropoda; class Insecta; order Raphidioptera; family Raphidiidae; genus Venustoraphidia; species Venustoraphidia nigricollis. The sequence goes on from JAVRKA010000486.1 coordinate 6,123, forward strand.
ATGATGGGCATTTCAAATATAGGTGGCGATAGGCATTTCAGATAAACTTGCCAATTGGCATTTTAAAAATAAGTGTCGATAGGCATTTCAGATAGAGAAGCCGATAGGCATTTTAAATATAGGTGCCGATAGGCATTCCAGATATGGTTGCCGATAGGCATTTCAAATATAGGTGCTGATAGGCATTTTAGATGTAGTTTCCGATAGGCATTTCAAAAATTGATGCCGATAGGCATTTCAGATATAGGTGCCGATAGGCATTTCAGATATAGTTGCCGATTGGCATTTTAAAAATAGGTGCCGATTGGCATTTCAGATATAGAAGCCGATAGGCATTTCAAATATAGGTGCCGATAGGCATTTTCGATATGTTTGCCGATAGGCTATTCAAATATAATTGCTGATAGGCATTTCAGATGTAGTTTCCGATAGGCATTTCAAAAATAGGTACCGATAGGCATTTCAGATATAGTTGCCGATTGGCATTTTAAAAATAGGTGCCGATAGGCATTTCAGATATATGTGCCGATAGGCATATCAGATATAGTTGCCGATAGGCATTTCAAATATAGGTGCTGATAGGCATTTCAGATGTAGTTTTCGATAGGCATTTCAAAAATATGGTGCCGATAGGCATTTCAGATATAGGTGCCGATAGGCTTTTCAGATATAGTTGCCGATTGGCATTTTAAATATAGGTCCTGATAGGCATTTCAGTTATAGAAGCCGATAGGCATTTCAAATATAGGTGCTGATAGGCATTCCAGATATGGTTGCCGATAGGCATTTCAAATATAGGTGCTGATAGGCATTTCAGATGTAGTTTCCGATAGGCATTTCAAAAATTGGTGCCAATAAGCATTTCAGATATAGGTGCCGATAGGCATTTCAGATATAGTTGCCGATTGGCATTTTAAAAATAGGTGCCGATAGGCATTTCAGATATAAAAGCCGATAGGTATTTCAAATATTGGTGTCGATAGGCATTTCAGGTATGGTTGCCGATAGGCATTTCAAATATTGGTGCTGATAGGCATTTCAGATGTAGTTTCCGATAGGCATTTCAAAAATAGGTGCCGATAGGCATTTCAGATATAGGTGCCGATAGGCATTTCAGATATAGTTGCCGATTGGCATTTTAAAAATAGGTGCCGATAGGCATTTCAGATATAGAAGCCGATAGGCATTTCAAATATAGGTGCCGATAGGCATCCCAGATATGGTTGCCGATAGGAATTTCAAATATAGGTGCTGATAGGCATTTCAGCTGTAGTTTCCGATAGGCATTTCAAAAATAGGTGCCGATAGGCATTTCAGATATAGGTGCCGATAGGCATTTCAGATATAGTTGCCAATTGGCATTTTAAAAATAGGTGCCGATACGCATTTTAGATATAGAAGCCGATAGGCATTTCAAATATAGGTGCCGATAGGCATTCCAGATATGGTTGCCGATAGGCATTTCAAATATAGGTGCTGATAGGCATTTTAGATGTAGTTTCCAATAGGCATTTCAAAAATTGATGCCGATAGGCATTTCAGATATAGGTGCCGATAGGCATTTCAGATATAGAAGCCGATAGGTATTTCAAATATAGGTGTCGATAGGCATTTCAGATATGGTCGCCGATAGGCATTTCTAATATAGGTGCTGATAGGCATTTCAGATGTAGTTTCCGATAGGCATTTCAAAAATATGTGCCGATAGGCATTTCAGATATAGGTGCCGATAGGCATTTCAGATATAGTTGCCAATTGGCATTTTAAAAATAGGTGCCGATAGGCATTTTAGATATAGAAGCCGATAGGCATTTCAAATATAGGTGCCGATAGGTATTCCAGATATGGTTGCCGATAGGCATTTCAAATATAGGTGCTGATAGGCATTTTAGATGTAGTTTCCGATAGGCATTTCAAAAATTGATGCCGATAGGCATTTCAGATATAGGTGCCGATAGGCATTTCAGATATAGTTGCCGGTTGGCATTTTAAAAACAGGTGCCGATAGGCATTTCAGATATAGAAGCCGATAGGTATTTCAAATATAGGTGTCGATAGGCTTTTCAGATATGGTTGCCGATAGGCATTTCAAATATAGGAACAGATAGGCATTTCAGATGTAGTTTCCGAAAGGCATTTCAAAAATAGGTGCCGATAGGCATTTCAGAAAGAGGTGCCGATAGGCATTTCAGATATAGGTGCCGATAGGCATTTCAGATTTAGTTGCCGATTGGCACTTTAAAAATAGGTGCCGATAGCATTTTAGATGTAGTTTCCGATAGGCATTTCAAAAATAGGTGCCGATAGGCATTTCAGATATAGGTGCCGATAGGCATATCAGATATAGTTGCCGATAGGCATTTAAAATATAGGTGCCGATAGGCATTTCGTATATAGGTGTCGATAGGCATTTCAGATATAAATGCTGAAAGGCATTTCAGATATAGGTGCCGATAGGCATTTCTGATGTGGTTGCCGATAGGCATTTCAAATATAGGTGCTGATAGGCATTTCAGATGTAGTTTTCGATAGGCATTTCAAAAATAGGTGCCGATAGGCATTTCAGATATAGGTGCCGATAGGCACTTCAGATATAGTTGCCGATTGGCATTTTAAAAATAGGTGCCGATAAGCATTTCAGATATAGAAGCCGATAGGCATTTCAAATATAGGTGCCGATAGGCATTCCAGATATGGTTGCCGATAGGCATTTCAAATATAGGAGCTGATAGGCATTTCAGATGTAGATTCCGATAGGCATTTCAAGAATAGGTGCCGATAGGCATTTCAGATATAGGTGCCGATAGGCATTGAGATATAGTTGCCGATTGGCATTTTAAAAATAAGTGCCGATAGGCATTTCAGATATAGAAGCCGATAGGCATTTCAGATATAGGTGCCGATAGGCATTTCAGATATAGTTGCCGATTGGCATTTTAAAAATAGGTGCCGATAGGCATTTCAGATATAGAAGCCGATAGGCATTTCAAATATAGGTGCCGATAGGCATTCCAGATATGGTTGCCGATAGGCATTTCAAATATAGGTGCTGATAGGCATTTCAGATGAAGTTTCCGATAAGCATTTCAAAAATAGGTGCCGATAGACATTTCAGATATAGGTGCCGATAGGCATTTCAGATATAGTTGCCGATTAGCATTTTAAAAATAGGTGCCGATAGGCATTTCAGATATAGAAGCCAATAGGCATTTCAAATATACGTGCTGATAGGCATTCCAGATATGGTTGCCGATAGGCATTTCAAATATAGGTGCTGATAGGCATTTCAGATGTAGTTTCCGATAGGCATTTCAAAAATTGGTGCCGATAGGCATTTCAGATATACGTGCCGAAAGGCATTTCAGATATAGTTCCGATTGGCATTTTAAAAATAGGTGCCGATACGCATTTCAGATATAGGAGCCGATAGGTATTTCAAATATAGGTGTCGATGGGCATTTCAGATATGGTTGCCGATAGGCATTTCAAATATAAGTGCTGATAGGCATTTCAGATGTAGTTTCCGATAGGCATTTCAAAAATAGGTGCCGATAGGCATTTCAGATATAGGTGTTGATAGGCATTTCAGATATAGTTGCCGATTGGCATTTTAAAAATAGGTGCCGATAGGCATTTCAGTTATAGAAGCCGATAGGCATTTCAAATATAGGTGCCGATAGGCATTCCAGATATGGTTGCCGATAGGCATTTTAAATATAGGTGCTGATAGGCATTTCAGATGTAGTTTCCGATAGGCATTTCAAAAATAGGTGCCGATGGGCATTTCAGATATAGGTGCCGATAGGCATTTCAAATATAGGTGCTGATAGGCATTTCAGATGTAGTTTCCGATAGGCATTTCAAAAATAGGTGCCGATAAGCATTTCAGATATAGGTGCCGATAGGCATTTCAGATATAGAAGCCGATAGGCATTTCAAATATAGGTGCCGATAGGCATTCCAGATATGGTTGGCGATAGGCATTTCAAATATAGGTGCTGATAGGCTTTCCAGATGTAGTTTCCGATAGGCATTTCAAAAATTGGTGCCGATAGGCATTTCAGATATAGGTGCCGATAGGCATTTCAGATATAGTTACCGATTGGCATTTTAAAAATAGGTGCCGATAGGCATTTCAGATATAGAAGCCGATAGGTATTTCAAATATAGGTGTCGATGGGCATTTCAGATATGGTTGCCGATAGGCATTTTAAATATAGGAGCAGATAGGCATTTCAGATGTAGTTTCCGAAAGGCATTTCAAAAATAGGTGCCAATAGGCATTTCAGATATAGATGCCGATAGGCATTTCAGATATAGTTGCCGATTGGCATTTTAAATATAGGTGCCGATAGGTATTTCAGATATAGAATACGATATGCATTTCAAATATAGGTGCTGATAGGCATTCCAGATATGGTTGCCGATAGGCATTTCAAATATAGGTGCTGATAGGCATTTCAGATGTAGTTTCCGATAGGCATTTCAAAAATTGGTGCCGATAAGCATTTCAGATATAGGTGCCGATAGGCATTTCAGATATAGTTGCCGATTGGCATTTTAAAAATAGGTGCCGATAGGCATTTCAGATATAGAAGCCGATAAGCATTTCAAATATAGGTGCCGATAGGCATTCCAGATATGGTTGCCGATAGGCATTTCAAATATAGGTGCTGATAGGCGTTTCAGATGTAGTTTCCGATAGGCATTTCAAAAATAGGTGCCGATAGGCATTTCAGATATAGGTGCCGATAGGCATTTCAGATATAGTTGCCGATTGGCATTTTAAAAATAGGTGCCGATAGGCATTTCAGATATAGAAGCCGATAGGCATTTCAAATATAGGTGCTGATAGGCAACCCAGATATGGTTGCCGATAGGCATTTCAAATATAGGTGCTGATAGGCATTTCAGATGTAGTTTCCGATAGGCATTTCAAAAATAGGTGCCGATAGGCATTTCAAATATAGGTGCCGATAGGCATTTCAGATATAGTTGCCGATTGGCATTTTAAAAATAGGTGCCGATAGGCATTTCAGATATAGAAGCCGATAGGCATTTCAAATATAGGTGCCGATAAGCATTCCAGATATGGTTGCCGATAGGCATTTCAAATATAGGTGCTGATAGGCATTTCAGATGTAGTAGCCGATGGGTATTTCAAATATAGGTGTCGATAGGCATTTCAGATATAGTTGCCGATAGGCATTTCAAATATAAGTGCTGATAGGCATTTCAGATGTAGTTTCCGATAGGCATTTCAAAAATAGGTGCCGATAGGCATTTCAAATATAGGAGTCGATAGGCATTCCAGATATGGTTGCCGATAGGCATTTTAAATATAGGTGCTGATAGGCATTTTAGACGTAGTTTCCGATAGGCATTTCAAAAATAGGTGCCGATGGGCATTTCAGATATAGGTGCTGATAGGCATTTCAGATATAGTTGCCAATTGGCATTTTAAAAATAAGTGTCGATAGGCATTTCAGATAGAGAAGCCGCTAGGCATTTTAAATATAGGTGCCGATAGGCATTCCAGATATGGTTGCCGATAGGCATTTCAAATATAGGAGCAGATAGGCATTCCAGATGTAGTTTCCGAAAGTCATTTCAAAAATTGGTGCCGATAGGCATTTCAGATATAGGTGCCGATAGGCATTTCAGATATAGTTACCGATTGGCATTTTAAAAATAGGTGCCGATAGGCATTTCAGATATAGAAGCCGATAGGTATTTCAAATATAGGTGTCGATAGGCATTTCAGATATAGAAGCCGATAGGCATTTCAGATATAGGTGCCGATAGGCATTTCAGATATAGTTACCGATTGGCATTTTAAAAATAGGTGCCGATAGGCATTTCAGATATAGTAGCCGATGGGTATTTCAAATATAGGTGTCGATAGGCATTTCAGATATGGTTGCCGATAGGCATTTCAAATATAAGTGCTGATAGGCATTTCAGATGTAGTTTCCGATAGGCATTTCAAAAATAGGTGCCGATAGGCATTTCAAATATAGGTGCCGATAGGCATTCCAGATATGGTTGCCGATAGGCATTTTAAATATAGGTGCTGATAGGCATTTCAGACGTAGTTTCCGATAGGCATTTCAAAAATAGGTGCCGATGGGCATTTCAGATATAGGTGCTGATAGGCATTTCAGATATAGTTGCCAATTGGCATTTTAAAAATAAGTGTCGATAGGCATTTCAGATAGAGAAGCCGCTAGGCATTTTAAATATAGGTGCCGATAGGCATTCCAGATATGGTTGCCGATAGGCATTTCAAATATAGGAGCAGATAGGCATTTCAGATGAAGTTTCTGAAAGGCATTTCAAAAATAGGTGCCAATAGGCATTTCAGATATAGGTGCCGATAGGCATTTCAGATATAGTTGCCGATTGGCATTTTAAAAATAGGTGCCGATAGGCATTTCAGATATAGAAGCCGATAGGCATTTTAAATATGGGTGCCGATAGGCATTCCCGATATGGTTGCCGATAGGCTATTCAAATATAAGTGCTGATAGGCATTTCAGATGTAGTTTCCGATAGGCATTTCAGAAATAGGTACCGATAGGCATTTCAGATATAGTTGCCGATTGGCATTTTAAAAATAGGTGCCGATAGGCATTTCAGATATAGTTGCCGATTGGCATTTCAAAAATAGGTGCCGATAGGCATTTCAGATATAGGTGCCGATAGGCATATCAGATATAGTTGCCGATAGGCATTTCAAATATAGGTTCTGATAGGCATTTCAGATGTAGTTTTCGATAGGCATTTCAAAAATAGGTGCCGATAGGCATTTCAGATATAGGTGCCGATAGGCATTTCAGATATAGTTGCCGATTGGCATTTTTAATATAGGTGCCGATAGGCATTTCAGATATAGAAGCCGATAGGCATTTCAAAATTAGGTGCCGATAGGCATTTCAGATATAGGTGCCGATAGGCATTTCAGATATAGTTGCCGATTGGCATTTTAAAAATAGGTGCCGATAGGCATTTCAGATATAGAAGCTGATAGGCATTTCAAATATAGGTGCCGATAGGCATCCCAGATATGGTTGCCGATAGGAATTTCAAATATAGGTGCTGATAGGCATTTCAGATGTAGTTTCCGATAGGCATTTCAAAAATAGGTGCCGATAGGCATTTTAGATATAGGTGCCGATAGGCATTTCAGATATAGTTGCTGATTGGCATTTTAAAAATAGGTGCCGATAGGCATTTCAGATATAGAAGCCGATAGGCATTTCAAATGTAGGTGCCAATAGGCATTCCAGATATGTTTGCCGATAGGCATTTCAAATATAGGTGCTGATAGGCATTCCAGATGTAGTTTCCGATAGTCATTTCAAAAATTGGTGCCGATAGGCATTTCAGATATAGGTGCCGATAGGCATTTCAGATATAGTTACCGATTGGTATTTTAAAAATAGGTGCCGATAGGCATTTCAGATATAGAAGCCGATAGGTATTTCAAATATAGGTGTCGATAGGCATTTCAGATATGGTCGCCGATAGGCATTTCAAATATAGGTGCTGATAGGCATTTCAGATGTAGTTTCCGATAGGCATTTCAAAAATAGGTGCCGATAGGCATTTTAGATATAGGTGCCGATAGGCATTTCAGATATAGTTGCCGATTGGCATTTTAAAAATAGGTGCCGATAGGCAGTTCAGATATGGAAGCCAATAGGCATTTCAAATGTAGGTGCCGATAGGGATTCCAGATATGGTTGCCGATAGGCATTTCAAATATAGGTGCTGATAGGCATTTCAGATGTAGTTTCCGTTAGGCATTTCAAAAATAAGTGCCGATAGGCATTTCAGATATAGGTGCCGATAGGCATTTCAGATATAGTTGCCAATTGGCATTCTAAAAATAGGTGCCGATAGGCATTTCAGATATAGAAGCCGATAGGCATTTCAAATATAGGTGCCGATAGGCATTCCAGATATGGTTGCCGATAGGCATTTCAAATATAGGTGCTGATAGGCATTTTAGATGTAGTTTCCGATAGGCATTTCAAAAATTGATGCCGATAGGCATTTCAGATATAGGTGCCGATAGGCATTTCAGATATAGTTGCCGATTGGCATTTTAAAAACAGGTGCCGATAGGCATTTCAGATATAGAAGCCGATAGGTATTCCAAATATAGGTGTCGATAGGCTTCTCAGATATGATTGCCGATAGGCATTTCAAATATAGGAGCAGATAGGCATTTCAGATGTAGTTTCCGAAAGGCATTTCAAAAATAGGTGCCGATAGGCATTTCAGAAAGAGGTGCCGATAGGCATTTCAGATATAGGTGCCGATAGGCATTTCAGATGTAGTTTCCGATAGGCATTTCAAAAATTGGTGCCGATAAGCATTTCAGATATAGGTGCCGATAGGCATTTCAGATATAGTTGCCGATTGGCATTTTAAAAATAGGTGCCGATAGGCATTTCAGATATAGAAGCCAATAAGCATTTCAAATATAGGTGCCGATAGGCATTCCAGATATGGTTGCCGATAGGCATTTCAAATATAGGTGCTGATAGGCATTTTAGATGTAGTTTCCGATAGGCATTTCAAAAATTGATGCCGATAGGCATTTCAGATATAGGTGCCGATAGGCATTTCAGATATAGAAGCCGATAGGTATTTCAAATATAGGTGTCGATAGGCTTCTTAGATATGGTTGCCGATAGGCATTTCAAATATAGGAGCAGATAGGCATTTCAGATGTAGTTTCCGAAAGGCATTTCAAAAATAGGTGCCGATAGGCATTTCAGAAAGAGGTGCCGATAGGCATTTCAGATATAGGTGCCGATAGGCATTTCAGATTAAGTTGCCGATTGGCACTTTAAAAATAGGTGCCGATAGGCATTTTAGATGTAGTTTCCGATAGGCATTTCAAAAATAGGTGCCGATATGCATTTCAGATATAGGTGCCGATAGGCATATCAGATATAGTTGCCGATAGGCATTTAAAATATAGGTGCCGATAGGCATTTCGTATATAGGTGTCGATAGGCATTTCAGATATAAATGCCGAAAGGCATTTCAGATATAAGTGCCGATAGGCATTTCTGATGTGGTTGCCGATAGGCATTTCAAATATAGGTGCTGATAGGCATTTCAGATGTAGTTTCCGATAGGCATTTCAAAAATAGGTGCCGATAGGCATTTCAGATATAGGTGCCGATAGGCATTTCAGATATAGTTGCCGATTGGCATTTTAAAAATAGGTGCCGATAGGCATTTCAAATATAGAAGCCGATAGGCATTTCAAATATAGGTGCCGATAGGCATTCCAGATATGGTTGCCGATAGGTATTTCAAATATAGGTGCTGATAGGCATTTCAGATATAGTTGGCGATTGGCATTTTAAAAATAGGTGTCGATAGGCATTTCAGATATAGAAGCCGATAGGCATTTCAAATATAGGTGCCGATAGGCATTCCAGATATGGTTGCCGATAGGCATTTCAAATATAGGTGCTGATAGGCATTTCAGATGTAGTTTCCGATAGGCATTTCAAAAATAGGTGCCGATAGGCATTTCAGATATAGGTCCAGATAGGCATTTCAGATATAGTTGCCGATTGGCATTTTGAAAATAGGTGCCGATAGGCATTTCAGATATTGAAGCCGATAGGCATTTCAAATATAGGTGTCGATAGGCATTTCATGTATGGTTGACGATAGGCATTTCAAATATTGGTGCTGATAGGCATTTCAGATGTAATTTCCGATAGGCATTTCAAAAATAGGTGCCGATAGGCATTTCAGATATAGGTGCCGATAGGCATTTCAGATATAGTTGCCGATTGGCATTTTAAAAATAGGTGCCGATAGGCATTTCAGATATAAAAGCCGATAGGCACTTCAAATATAGGTGCCGATAGGCATCCCAGATATGGTTGCCGATAGGAATTTCAAATATAGGTGCTGATAGGCATTTCAGATGTAGTTTCCGATAATCATTTCAAAAATAGGTGCCGATAGGCATTTTAGATATAGGTGCCGATAGGCATTTCAGATATGGTTGCCGATTGGCATTTTAAAAATAAGTGTCGATAGGCATTTCAGATATAGAAGCCGATAGGCATTTCAAATATAGGTGCCGATAGGCATTCCAGATATGTTTGCCGATAGGCATTTCAAATATAAGTGCTGATAGGCATTTTAGATGTAGTTTCCGATAGGCATTTCAAAAATTAGTGCCGATAGGCATTTCAGATATAGGTGCCGATAGGCATTTCAGATATAGTTACCGATTGGCATTTTAAAAATAGGTGCCGATAGGCATTTCAGATATAGAAGCCGATAGGTATTTCAAATATAGGTGTCGATAGGCATTTCAGATATGGTCGCCGATAGGCATTTCAAATATAGGTGCTGATAGGCATTTCAGATGTAGTTTCCGATAGGTATTTCAAAAATAGGTGCCGATAGGCATTTCAGATATAGGTGCCGATAGGCATTTCAGATATAGTTGCCGATTGGCATTTTAAAAATAGGTGCCGATAGGCATTTCAGATATAGAAGCCGGTAGGCATTTCAAATGTAGGTGCCGATAGGCATTCCAGATATGGTTGCCGATAGGCATTTCAAATATAGGTGCTGATAGGCATTTCAGATGTAGCTTCCGATAGGCATTTCAAAAATAGGTGCCGATAGGCATCTCAGATATAGGTGCCGATAGGCATTTCAGATATAGTTGCCAATTGGCATTTTAAAAATAGGTGCCGATAGGCATTTCAAATATAGAAGCCGATAGGCATTTCAAATATAGGTGCCGATAGGCATTCCAGATATGGTTGCCGATAGGCATTTCAAATATAGGTGCTGATAGGCATTTTAGATGTAGTTTCCGATAGGCATTTCAAAAATTGATGCCGATAGGCATTTCAGATATAGGTGCCGATAGGCATTTCAGATATAGTTGCCGATTGGCATTTTAAAAACTGGTGCCGATAGGCATTTCAGATATAGAAGCCGATAGGTATTTCAAATATAGGTGTCGATAGGCTTTTCAGATATGGTTGTCGATAGGCATTTCAAATATAAGAGCAGATAGGCATTTCAGATGTAGTTTCCGAAAGGCATTTCAAAAATAGGTGCCGATAGGCATTTCAAAAGAGGTGCCGATAGGCATTTCAGATATAGGTGCCGATAAGCATTTCAGATTTAGTTGCCGATTGGCACTTTAAAAATAGGTGCCGATAGGCATTTTAGATGTAGTTTTTGATAGGCATTTCAAAAATAGGTGCCGATAGGCATTTCAGATATAGGTGCCGATAGGCATATCAGATATAGTTGCCGATAGGCATTCAAAATATAGGTGCCGATAGGCATTTCGTATATAGGTGTCGATAGGCATTTCAGATATAAATGCCGAAAGGCATTTCAGATATAGGTGCCGATAGGCATTTCTGATGTGGTTGCCGATAGGCATTTCAAATATAGGTGCTGAGAGGCATTTCAGATGTAGTTTTCGATAGGCATTTCAAAAATAGGTGCCGATAGGCATTTCAGATATAGGTGCCGATAGGCACTTCAGATACAGTTGCCGATTGGCATTTTAAAAATAGGTGCCGATAGGCATTTCAGATATTGAAGCCGATAGGCATTTCAAATATAGGTGCCGATAGGCGTTCCAGATATGGTTGCCGATAGGCATTTCAAATATAGGTGCTGATAGGCATTTCAGATGTATTTTCCGATAGGCATTTCAAAAATAGGTGCCGATAGGCATTTCAGATATAGGTGCCGATAGGCATTTCAGATATAGTTGCCGATTGGCATTTTAACAATAGGTGCCGATAGGCATTTTAGATATAGAAGCCGATAGGCATTTCAAATATAGGTGCCGATAGGCATTCCAGATATGGTTGCCGATAGGTGTTTTAAATATAGGTGCTGATAGGCATTTCAGATGTAGTTTCCGATAGGCAATTCTATAATTGGTGCCGACAGGCATTTCAGATATAGGTGCCGATAGGCATTTCAGATATAGTTGCCGACTGGCCTTTTAAAAATAGGTGCCGATAGGCATTTTAAATATAGAAGCCGATAGGTATTTCAAATATAGGTGTCGATAGGCATTTCAGATATGGTTGCCGATAGGCATTTCAAATATTGGTGCTGATAGGCATTTCAGATGTAGTTTCCGATAGGCATTTCAAAAATATGTGCCGATAGGCATTTCAGATATAGGTGCCGATAGGCATTTCAGATATAGTTGCCGATTGGCATTTTAAAAATAGATGCCGATAGGCATTTCAGATATAGAAGCCGATAGGCATTTCAAATATAGGTGCCTATAGGCATTCCAGATATGGTTGCCGATAGGCATTTCAAATATAGGTGCTGATAGGCATTTCAAATGTAGTTTCCGATAACATTTCAAAAATAGGTGCCGATAGGCATTTCAGATATAGGTGCCGATAGGCATTTCAGATATAGTTGCCGATTGGCATTTTAAAAATAGGTGCCGATAGGCATTTCAGATATAGAAGCCGATAGGCATTTCAAATATAGGTGCTGATAGGCATTCCAGATATGGTTGCCGATAGGCATTTCAAATATAGGTGCTGATAGGCATTTCAGATGTAGTTTCCGATAGGCATTTCAAAAATAGGTGCCGATAGGCATTTCAAATATAGGTGCCGATAGACATTTCAGATATATTTGCCGATTGGCATTTTAAAAATAGGTGCCGATAGGCATTTCAGATATAGAAGCCGATAGGTATTTCAAATATAGGTGTCGATAGGCATTTCAGATATGGTTGCCGATAGGCATTTTAAATATAAGTGCTGATAGGCATTTCAGATGTAGTTTCCGATAGGCATTTCAAAAATAGGTGCCGATAGGCATTTCAGATATAGGTGCCGATAGGCATTTCAGATATAGTTGCCGATTGGCATTTTAAAAATAGGTGCCGATAGGAATTTCAGATATAGAAGCCGATAGGCATTTCAAATATAGGTGCCGATAGGCATTCCAGATATGGTTGCCGATAGGCATTTTAAATATAGGTGCTGATAGGCATTTCAGATGTAGTTTCCGATAGGCATTTCAAAAATAGGTGCCGATGGGCATTTCAGATATAGGTGCCGATAGGCATTTCAGATATAGTTGCCAATTGGCATTTTAAAAATAAGTGTCGATAGGCATTTCAGATAGAGAAGCCGATAGGCATTTTAAATATAGGTGCCGATAGGGAATCCAGATATGGTTGCCGATAGGCATTTCAAATATAGGTGCTGATAGGCATTTTAGATGTATTTTCCGATAGGCATTTCAAAAATTGATGCCGATAGGCATTTCAGATATAGGTGCCGATAGGCATTTCAGATATAGTTGCCGATGGGTATTTTAAAAACAGGTGCCGATAGGCATTTCAGATATAGAAGCCGATAGGTATTTCAAATATAGGTGTCGATAGGCATTTCAGATATGGTTGCCGATAGGCATTTCAAATATAGGTACTGATAGGCATTTCAGATGTAGTTTTCGATAGGCATTTCAAAAATAGGTGCCGATAGGCATTTCAGATATAGGTGCCGATAGGCATTTCAGATATAGTTGCTGATTGGCATTTTTAATATAGGTGCCGATAGGCATTTCAGATATAGAAGCCGATAGGCATTTCAAATATAGGTGCTGATAGGCATTCCAGATATGGTTGCCGATAGGCATTTCAAATATAGGTGCTGACAGGCATTTCAGATGTAGTTTCCGATAGGCATTTCAAAAATTGGTGCCGATTGGCATCTTAAAAATAGGTGCCGATAGGCATTTCAGATATAGAAGCCGATAGGTATTTCAAATATTGGTGTCGATAGGCATTTCAGGTATGGTTGCCGATAGGCATTTCAAATATTGGTGCTGATAGGCATTTCAGATGTAGTTTCCGATAGGCATTTCAAAAATAGGTGCCGATAGGCATTTCAGATATAGGTGCCGATAGGCATTTCAGATATAGTTGCCGATTGGCATTTTAAAAATAGGTGCCGATAGGCATTTCAGATATAGAAGCCGATAGGCATTTAAAATATAGGTGCCGATAGGCATCCCAGATATGGTTGCCGATAGGAATTTCAAATATAGGTGCTGATAGGCATTTCAGATGTAGTTTCCGATAGGCATTTCAAAAATAGGTGCCGATAGGCGTTTTAGATATAGGTGCCGATAGGCATTTCAGATATAGTTGTCGATTGGCATTTTAAAAATAGGTGTCGATAGGCATTTTAGATATAGAAGCCGATGGGCATTTCAAATATAGGTGCCGATAGGCATTCCAGATATGGTTGCCGATAGGCATTTCAAATATAGGTGCTGATAGGCATTTCAGATGTAGTTTCCGATATGCATTTCAAAAATTGGTGCCGATAGGCATTTCAGATATAGGTGCCGATAGGCATTTCAGATATAGGTGCCGATAGGCATTTCAGATATAGTTACCGATTGGCATTTTAAAAATAGGTGCCGATAGGCATTTCAGATATAGAAGCCGATAGGTATTTCAAATATAGGTGTCGATAGGGATTTCAGATATGGTCGCCGATAGGCATTTCAAATATAGGTGCTGATAGGCATTTCAGATGTAGTTTCCGATAGGCATTTCAAAAATAGGTGCCGATAGGCATTTCAGATATAGGTGCCGATAGGCATTTCAGATATAGTTGCCGATTGGCATTTTAAAAATAGGTGCCGATAGGCATTTCAGATATAGAAGCCGATAGGCATTTCAAATGTAGGTGCCGATAGGCATTCCAGATATGGTTGCCGATAGGCATTTCAAATATAGGTGCTGATAGGCATTTCAGATGTAGTTTCCGATAGGCATTTCAAAAATAGGTGCCGATAGGCATTTCAGATATAGGTGCCGATAGGCATTTCAGATATAGTTGCCAATTGGTATTTTAAAAATAGGTGCCGATAGGCATTTCAGATATAGATGCCGATAGGCATTTCAAATATAGGTGCCGATAGGCATTCCAGATATGGTTGCCGATAGGCATTTTATATATAGGTGCTGATAGGCATTTTAGATGTAGTTTCCGATAGGCATTTCAAAAATTGATGCCGATAGGCATTTCAGATACAGGTGCCGATAGGCATTTCAGATATAGTTGCCGATTGGCATTTTAAAAACAGGTGCCGATAGGCATTTCAGATATAGAAGCCGATAGGTATTTCAAATATAGGTGTCGATAGGCTTTTCAGATATGGTTGTCGATAGGCATTTCAAATATAAGAGCAGATAGGCATTTCAGATGTAGTTTCCGAAAGGCATTTCAAAAATAGGTGCCGATAGGCATTTCAAAAGAGGTGCCGATAGGCATTTCAGATATAGGTGCCGATAAGCATTTCAGATTTAGTTGCCGATTGGCACTTTAAAAATAGGTGCCGATAGGCATTTTAGATGTAGTTTCCGATAGGCATTTCAAAAATAGGTGCCGATAGGCATTTCAGATATAGGTGCCGATAGGCATATCAGATATAGTTGCCGATAGGCATTCAAAATATAGGTGCCGATAGGCATTTCGTATATAGGTGTCGATAGGCATTTCAGATATAAATGCCGAAAGGCATTTCAGATATAGGTGCCGATAGGCATTTCTGTTGTGGTTGCCGATAGGCATTTCAAATATAGGTGCTTAGAGGCATTTCAGATGTAGTTTTCGATAGGCATTTAAAAAATAGGTGCCGATAGGCATTTCAGATATAGGTGCCGATAGGCACTTCAGATACAGTTGCCGATTATCATTTTAAAAATAGGTGCCGATAGGCATTTCAGATATTGAAGCCGATAGGCATTTCAAATATAGGTGCCGATAGGCATTCCAGATATGGTTGCCGATAGGCATTTCAAATATAGGTGCTGATAGGCATTTCAGATGTATTTTCCGATAGGCATTTTAAAAATAGGTGCCGATAGGCATTTCAGATATAGGTGCCGATAGGCATTTCAGATATAGTTGCCGATTGGCATTTTAAAAATAGGTGCCGATAGGCATTTCAGATATAGAAGCCGATAGGCATTTCAAATATAGGTGCCGATAGGCATTCCAGATATGGTTGCCGATAGGTATTTTAAATATAGGTGCTGATAGGCATTTCAGATGTAGTTTCCGATAGGCATTTCTAAAATTGGTGCCGATAGGTATTTCAGATATAGGTGCCGATAGGCATTTCAGATATAGTTGCCGACTGGCCTTTTAAAAATAGGTGCCGATAGGCATTTTAAATATAGAAGCCGATAGGTATTTCAAATATAGCTGTCGATAGGCATTTCAGATATGGTTGCCGATAGGCATTTCAAATATTGGTGCTGATAGGCATTTCAGATGTAGTTTCCGATAGGCATTTCAAAAATAGGTGCCGATAGGCATTTCAGATATAGGTGCCGATAGGCATTTCAGATATAGTTGCCGATTGGCATTTTAAAAATAGATGCCGATAGGCATTTCAGATATAGAAGCCGATAGGCATTTCAAATATAGGTGCCGATAGGCTTTCCAGATATGGTTGCCGATAGGCATTTCAAATATAGGTGCTGATAGGCATTTCAAATGTAGTTTCCGATAACATTTCAAAAATAGGTGCCGATAGGCATTTCAGATATAGGTGCCGATAGGCATTTCAGATATAGTTGCCGATTGGCATTTTAAAAATAGGTGCCGATAGGCATTTCAGATATAGAAGCCGATAGGCATTTCAAATATAGGTGCTGATAGGCATTCCAGATATGGTTGCCGATAGGCATTTCAAATATAGGTGCTGATAGGCATTTCAGATGTAGTTTCCGATAGGCATTTCAAAAATAGGTGCCAATAGGCATTTCAAATATAGGTGCCGATAGGCATTTCAGATATATTTGCCGATTGGCATTTTAAAAATAGGTGCCGATAGGCATTTCAGATATAGAAGCCGATAGGCATTTCAAATATAGGTGCCGATAAGCATTCCAGATATGGTTGCCGATAGGCATTTCAAATATAGGTGCTGATAGGCATTTCAGATGTAGTTTCCGATAGGCATTTCAAAAATTGGTGCCGATAGGCATTTCAGATATAGGTGCCGATAGGCATTTCAGATATAGTTACCGATTGGCATTTTAAAAATAGGTGCCGATAGGCATTTCAGATATAGAAGCCGATAGGTATTTCAAATATAGGTGTCGATAGGCATTTCAGATATGTTTGCCGATAGGCATTTTAAATATAAGTGCTGATAGGCATTTCAGATGTAGTTTCCGATAGGCATTTCAAAAATAGGTGCCGATAGGCACTTCAGATATAGGTGCCGATAGGCATTTCAGATATAGTTGCCGATTGGCATTTTAAAAATAGGTGCCGATAGGAATTTCAGATATAGAAGCCGATAGGCATTTCAAATATAGGTGCCGATAGGCATTCCAGATATGGTTGCCGATAGGCATTTTAAATATAGGTGCTGATAGGCATTTCAGATGTAGTTTCCGATAGGCATTTCAAAAATAGGTGCCGATGGGCATTTCAGATATAGGTGCCGATAGGCATTTCAGATATAGTTGCCAATTGGCATTTTAAAAATAAGTGTCGATAGGCATTTCAGATAGAGAAGCCGATAGGCATTTTAAATATAGGTGCCGATAGGCATTCCAGATATGGTTGCCGATAGGCATTTCAAATATAGGTGCTGATAGGCATTTTAGATGTATTTTCCGATAGGCATTTCAAAAATTGATGCCGATAGGCATTTCAGATATAGGTGCCGATAGGCATTTCAGATATAGTTGCCGATGGGCATTTTAAAAACAGGTGCCGATAGGCATTTTAGATATAGAAGCCGATAGGTATTTCAAATATAGGTGTCGATAGTCATTTCAGATATGGTTGCCGATAGGCATTTCAAATATAGGTGCTGATAGGCATTTCAGATGTAGTTTTCGATAGGCATTTCAAAAATAGGTGCCGATAGGCATTTCAGATATAGGTGCCGATAGGCATTTCAGATATAGTTGCTGATTGGCATTTTGAATATAGGTGCCGATAGGCATTTCAGATATAGAAGCCGATAGGCATTTTAAATATAGGTGCTGATAGGCATTCCAGATATGGTTGCCGATAGGCATTTCAAATATAGGTGCTGACAGGCATTTCAGATGTAGTTTCCGATAGGCATTTCAAAATTGGTGCCGATTGGCATCTTAAAAATAGGTGCCGATAGGCATTTCAGATATAGAAGCCGATAGGTATTTCAAATATTGGTGTCGATAGGCATTTCAGGTATGGTTGCCGATAGGCATTTCAAATATTGGTGCTGATAGGCATTTCAGATGTAGTTTCCGATAGGCATTTCAAAAATAGGTGCCGATAGGCATTTCAGATATAGATGCCGATAGGCATTTCAGATATAGTTGCCGATTGGCATTTTAAAAATAGGTGCCGATAGGCATTTCAGATATAGAAGCCGATAGGCATTTCAAATATAGGTGCCGATAGGCATCCCAGATATGGTTGCCGATAGGAATTTCAAATATAGGTGCTGATAGGCATTTCAGATGTAGTTTCCGATAGGCATTTCAAAAATAGGTGCCGATAGGCGTTTTAGATATAGGTGCCGATAGGCATTTCAAATATAGGTGCCGATAGGCATTCCAGATATGGTTGCCGATAGGCATTTCAAATATAGGTGCTGATAGGCATTTCAGATGTAGTTTCCGATATGCATTTCAAAAATTGGTGCCGATAGGCATTTCAGATATAGGTGCCGATAGGCATTTCAGATATAGGTGCCGATAGGCATTTCAGATATAGTTACCGATTGGCATTTTAAAAATAGGTGCCGATAGGCATTTCAGATATAGAAGCCGATAGGTATTTCAAATATAGGTGTCGATAGGCATTTCAGATATGGTCGCCGATAGGCATTTCAAATATAGGTGCTAATAGGCATTTCAGATGTAGTTTCCGATAGGCATTTCAAAAATAGGTGCCGATAGGCATTTCAGATATAGGTGCCGATAGGCATTTCAGATATAGTTGCCGATTGGCATTTTAAAAATAGGTGCCGATAGGCATTTCAGATATAGAAGCCGATAGGCATTTCAAATGTAGGTGCCCATAGGCATTCCAGATATGGTTGCCGATAGGCATTTCAAATATAGGTGCTGATAGGCATTTCAGATGTAGTTACCGATTGGCATTTTAAAAATAGGTGCCGATAGGCATTTCAGATATAGAAGCCGATAGGTATTTCAAATATAGGTGTCGATAGGCATTTCAGATATGGTCGCCGATAGGCATTTCAAATATAGGTGCTGATAGGCATTTCAGATGTAGTTTCCGATAGGCATTTCAAAAATAGGTGCCGATAGGCATTTCAGATATAGGTGCCGATAGGCATTTCAGATATAGTTGCCGATTGGCATTTTAAAAATAGATGCCGATAGGCATTTCAGATATAGAAGCCGATAGGCATTTCAAATGTAGGTGAGGATAGGCATTCCAGATATTGTTGCCGATAGGCATTTCAAATATAGGTGCTGATAGGCATTTCAGATGTAGTTTCCGATAGGCATTTCAAAAATAGGTGCCGATAGGCATTTCAGTTATAGGTGCCGATAGGCATTTCAGATATAGTTGCCGATTGGCATTTTAAAAATAGGTGCCGATAGGCATTTCAGATATAGAAGCCGATAGGTATTTCAAATATAGGTGTCGATAGGCATTTCAGATATGGTCGCCGATAGGCATTTCAAATATAGGTGCTGATAGGCATTTCAGATGTAGTTTTCGATAGGCATTTCAAAAATAGGTGCCGATAGGCATTTCAGATATAGGTGCCGATAGGAACTTCAGATATAGTCGCCGATTGGTATTTTAAAAATAGGTGCCGATAGGCATTTCAGATATTGAAGCCGATAGGCATTTCAAATATAGGTGCCGATAGGCATTCCAGATATGGTTGCCGATAGGCATTTCAAATATAGGTGCTGATAGGCATTTCAGATGTAGTTTCCGATAGGCATTTCAAAAATAGGTGCCGATAGGCATTTCAGATATAGGTGCCGATAGGCATTTCAGATATAGTTGCCGATTGGCATTTTAAAAATAGGTGCCGATAGGCATTTCAGATATAGAATCCGATAGGCATTTCAAATATAGGTGCCGTTAGGCATTCCAGATATGGTTGCCGATAGGCATTTCAAATATAGGTGCTGATAGGCATCCCAGATATGGTTGCCGATAGGAATTTCAAATATAGGTGCTGATAGGCATTTCGGATGTAGTTTCCGATAGGCATTTCAAAAATAGGTGCCGATAGGAATTTTAGATATAGGTGCCGATAGGCATTTCAGATATAGTTGCCGATTGGCATTTTAAAAATAGGTGTCGATAGGCATTTCAGATATAGAAGCCGATAGGCATTTCAAATATAGGTGCCGATAGGCATTCCAGATATGGTTGCCGATAGGCATTTCAAATATAGGTGCTGATAGGCATTCCAGATGTAGTTTCCGATAGGCATTTCAAAAATTGGTGCCGATAGGCATTTCAGATATAGGTGCCGATAGGCATTTCAGATATAGTTACCGATTGGCATTTTAAAAATTGATGCCGATAGGCATTTCAGATATAGAAGCCGATAGGTATTTCAAATATAGGTGTCGATAGGCTTTTCAGATATGGTTGCCGATAGGCATTTCAAATATAGGAGCAGATAGGCATTTCAGATGTAGTTCCTGAAAGGCATTTCAAAAGTAGGTGCCGATAGGCATTTCAGAAAGAGGTGCCGATAGGCATTTCAGATATAGGTGCCGATTGGCATTTCAGATTTAGTTGCCGATTGGCACTTTAAAAATAGGTGTTGATAGGCATTTTAGATGTAGTTTCCGATAGGCATTTCAAAAATAGGTGCCGATAGGCATTTCAGATATAGGTGCCGATAGGCATATCAGATATAGTTGCCGATAGGCATTTAAAATATAGGTGCCGATAGGCATTTCGTATATATGTGTCGATAGGCATTTCAGATATAAATGCCGAAAGGCATTTCAGATATAGGTGCCGATAGGCATTTCTGATGTGGTTGCCGATAGGCATTTCAAATATAGGTGCTGATAGGCATTTCAGATGTAGTTTTCGATAGGCATTTCAAAAATAGGTGCCGATAGACATTTCAGATATAGGTGCCGATAGGCACTTCAGATATAGTTGCCAATTGGCATTTTAAAAATAGGTGCCGATAGGCATTTCAGATATTGAAGCCGTTAGGCATTTCAAATATAGGTGCCGATAGGCATTCCAGATATGGTTGCCGATTGGCATTTTAAAAATAGGTGCCGATAGGCATTTCAGATATAGAAGCCGATAGGCATTTCAAATATAGGTGCCGATAGGCATACCAGATATGGTTGCCGATAGGCATTTCAAATATAGGTGCTGATAGGCATTTCAGATGTAGTTTCCGATAGGCATTTCTAAAATTGGGGCCGATAGGCATTTCAGATATAGGTGCCGATAGGCATTTCAGATATAGTTGCCGATTGGCATTTTAAAAATAGGTGCCGATAGGCATTTCAGATATAGAAGCCGATAGGCATTTCAAATATAGGTGCCGATAGGCATTCCAGATATGGTTGCCGATAGGCATTTCAAATATAGGTGCTGATAGGCATTTCAGATGTAGTTTCCGATAGGCATTTCATAAATAGGTGCCGATAGGCATTTTAGATATAGGTGCCGATAGGCATTTCAGATATAGTTGCCGATTGGCATTTTAAAAATAGGTGTCGATAGGCATTTCAGATATAGAAGCCGATAGGCATTTCAAATATAGGTGCCGATAGGCATTCCAGATATGGTTGCCGATAGGCATTTTAAATATAGGTGCTGATAGGCATTCCAGATGTAGTTTCCGATAGGCATTTCAAAAATAGGTGCCGATAGGCATTTCAGATATAGGTGCCGATAGGCATTTCAGATATAGTTGCCGATTGGCATTTTGAAAATAGGTGCCGATAGGCATTTCAGATATAGAAGCCGATAGGCATTTCAAATATAGGTGCCGATAGGCATTCCAGATATGGTTGCCGATAGGTATTTCAAATATAGGTGCTGATAGGCATTTCAGATATAGTTGGCGATTGGCATTTTAAAAATAGGTGTCGATAGGCATTTCAGATATAGAAGCCGATAGGCATTTCAAATATAGGTGCCGATAGGCATTCTAGATTTGGTTGCCGATAGGCATTTCAAATATAGGTGCTGATAGGCATTTCAGATGTAGTTTCCGATAGGCATTTCAAAAATAGGTGCCGATAGGCATTTCAGATATAGGTGCCGATAGGCATTTCAGATATAGTTGCCGATTGGCATTTTAAAAATAGGTGCCGATAGGCATTTCAGATATAGAAGCCGATAGGCATTTCAAATATAGGTGCTGATAGGCATTCCAGATATGGTTGCCGATAGGCTTTTCAAATATAGGTGCTGATAGGCATTTCAGATGTAGTTTCCGATAGGCATTTCAAAAATAGGTGCCGATAGGCATTTCAAATATAGGTGCCGATAGGCATTTCAGATATAGTTGCCGATTGGCATTTTAAAAATAGGTGCCGATAGGCATTTCAGATATAGAAGCCGATAGGCATTTCAAATATAATTGCCGATAAGCATTCCAGATATGGTTGCCGATAGGCATTTCAAATATAGGTGCAGATAGGCATTCCAGATGTAGTTTCCGATAGGCATATCAAAAATTGGTGCCGATAGGCATTTCAGATATAGGTGCCGATAGGCATTTCAGATATAGTTACCGATTGGCATTTTAAAAATAGGTGCCGATAGGCATTTCAGATATAGAAGCCGATAGGTATTTCAAATATAGGTGTCGATAGGCATTTCAGTTATGGTTGCCGATAGGTATTTCAAATATAAGTGCTGATAGGCATTTCAGATGTAGTTTCCGATAGGCATTTCAAAAATAGGTGCCGATAGGCATTTCAGATATAGGTGCCGATAGGCATTTCAGATATAGTTGCCGATTGGCATTTTAAAAATAGGTGCCGATACGCATTTCAGATATAGAAGCCGATAGGTATTTCAAATATAGGTGTCGATAGGCATTTCAGATATGGTCGCCGATAGGCATTTCAAATATAGGTGCTGATAGGCATTTCAGATGTAGTTTCCGATAGGCATTTCAAAAATAGGTGCCGATAGGCGTTTCAGATATAGGTGCCGATAGGCATTTCAGATATAGTTGCCGATTGGCATTTTAAAAATAGGTGCCGATAGGCATTTCAGATATAGAAGCCGATAGGCATTTCAAATGTAGGTGTCGATAGGCATTCCAGATATGGTTGCCGATAGGCATTTCAATTATAGGTGCTGATAGGCATTTCAGATGTAGTTTCCGATAGGCATTTCAAAAATAGGTGCCGATAGGCATTTCAGATATAGTTGCCGATTGGCATTTTAAAAATAGGTGCCGATAGGCATTTCAGATATAGAAGCCGATAGGCATTTCAAATGTAGGTGTCGATAGGCATTCCAGATATGGTTGCCGATAGGCATTTCAAATATAGGAGCAGATAGGCATTTCAGATGTAGTTTCCGAAAGGCATTTCAAAAATAGGTGCCGATAGGCATTTCAGAAAAAGGTGCCGATAGGCATTTCAGATATAGGTGCCGATTGGCATTTCAGATTTAGTTGCCGATTGGCACTTTAAAAATAGGTGTTGATAGGCATTTTAGATGTAGTTTCCGATAGGCATTTCAAAAATAGGTGCCGATAGGCATTTCAGATATAGGTGCCGATAGGCATATCAGATATAGTTGCCGATAGGCATTTAAAATATAGGTGCCGATAGGCATTTCGTATATAAGTGTCGATAGGCATTTCAGATATAAATGCCGAAAGGCATTTCAGATATAGGTGCCGATAGGCATTTCTGATGTGGTTGCCGATAGGCATTTCAAATATAGGTGCTGATAGGCATTTCAGATGTAGTTTTCGATAGGCATTTCAAAAATAGGTGCCGATAGGCATTTCAGATATAGGTGCCGATAGGCACTTCAGATATAGTTGCCAATTGGCATTTTAAAAATAGGTGCCGATAGGCATTTCAGATATTGAAGCCGATAGGCATTTCAAATATAGGTGCCGATAGGCATTCCAGATATGGTTGCCGATTGGCATTTTAAAAATAGGTGCCGATAGGCATTTCAGATATAGAAGCCGATAGGCATTTCAAATATAGGTGCCGATAGACATACCAGATATGGTTGCCGATAGGCATTTCAAATATAGGTGCTGATAGGCATTTCAGATGTAGTTTCCGATAGGCATTTCTAAAATTGGGGCCGATAGGCATTTCAGATATAGGTGCCGATAGGCATTTCAGATATAGTTGCCGATTGGCATTTTAAAAATAGGTGCCGATAGGCATTTCAGATATAGAAGCCGATAGGCATTTCAAATATAGGTGCCGATAGGCATTCCAGATATGGTTGCCGATAGGCATTTCAAATATAGGTGCTGATAGGCATTTCAGATGTAGTTTCCGATAGGCATTTCTAAAATTGGTGCCGATAGGCATTTCAGATATAGATGCCGATAGGCATTTCAGATATAGTTGCCGATTAGCATTTTAAAAATAGTTGCCGATAGGCATTTTAGATATGGAAGCCGATAGGTATTTCAAATATAGGTGTCGATAGGCATTTCAGATATGGTTGCCGATAGGAATTTCAAATATAGGTGCTGATAGGCATTTCAGATGTAGTTTCCGATAGGCATTTCATAAATAGGTGCCGATAGGCATTTTAGATATAGGTGCCGATAGGCATTTCAGATATAGTTGCCGATTGGCATTTTAAAAATAGGTGTCGATAGGCATTTCAGATATAGAAGCCGATAGGAATTTCAAATATAGGTGCCGATAGGCATTCCAGATATGGTTGCCGATAGGCATTTCAAATATAGGTGCTGATAGGCATTCCAGATGTAGTTTCCGATAGGCATTTCAAAAATAGGTGCCGATAGGCATTTCAGATATAGGTGCCGATAGGCATTTCAGATATAGTTGCCGATTGGCATTTTGAAAATAGGTGCCGATAGGCATTTCAGATATAGAAGCCGATAGGCATTTCAAATATAGGTGCCGATAGGCATTCCAGATATGGTTGCCGATAGGTATTTCAAATATAGGTGCTGATAGGCATTTCAGATATAGTTGGCAATTGGCATTTTAAAAATAGGTGTCGATAGGCATTTTAGATATAGAAGCCGATAGGCATTTCAAATATAGGTTCAGATAGGCATTCTAGATATGGTTGCCGATAGGCATTTCAAATATAGGTACTGATAGGCATTTCAGATGTAGTTTCCGATAGGCATTTCAAAAATAGGTGCCGATAGGCATTTCAGATATAGGTGCCGATAGGCATTTCAGATATAGTTGCCGAATGGCATTTTAAAAATAGGTGCCGATAGGCATTTCAGATATAGAAGCCGATAGGCATTTCAAATATAGGTGCTGATAGGCATTCCAGATATGGTTGCCGATAGGCATTTCAAATATAGGTGCTGATAGGCATTTCAGATGTAGTTTCCGATAGGCATTTCAAAAATAGGTGCCATTAGGCATTTCAAATATAGGTGCCGATAGGCATTTCAGATATAGTTGCCAAATGGCATTTTAAAAATAGGTGCCGATAGGCATTTCAGATATAGAAGCCGATAGGCATTTCAAATATAATTGCCGATAAGCATTCCAGATATGGTTGCCGATAGGCATTTCAAATATAGGTGCAGATAGGCATTCCAGATGTAGTTTCCGATAGGCATTTCAAAAATTGGTGCCGATAGGCATTTCAGATATAGGTGCCGATAGGCATTTCAGATATAGTTACCGATTGGCATTTTAAAAATAGGTGCCGATAGGCATTTCAGATATAGAAGCCGATAGGTATTTCAAATAGTGGTGTCGATAGGCATTTCAGTTATGGTTGCCGATAGGTATTTCAAATATAAGTGCTGATAGGCATTTCAGATGTAGTTTCCGATAGGCATTTCAAAAATAGGTGCCGATAGGCATTTCAGATATAGGTGCCGATAGGCATTTCAGATATAGTTGCCGATTGGCATTTTAAAAATAGGTGCCGATACGCATTTCAGATATAGAAGCCGATAGGTATTTCAAATATAGGTGTCGATAGGCATTTCAGATATGGTCGCCGATAGGCATTTCAAATATAGGTGCTGATAGGCATTTCAGATGTAGTTTCCGATAGGCATTTCAAAAATAGGTGCCGATAGGCGTTTCAGATATAGGTGCCGATAGGCATTTCAGATATAGTTGCCGATTGGCATTTTAATAATAGGTGCCGATAGGCATTTCAGATATAGAAGCCGATAGGCATTTCAAATGTAGGTGCCGATAGGCATTCCAGATATGGTTGCCGATAGGCATTTCAAATATAGGTGCTGATAGGCATTTCAGATGTAGTTTCCGATAGGCATTTCAAAAATAGGTGCCGATAGGCATTTCAGATATAGGTGCCGATAGGCATTTCAGATATAGTTGCCCATTGGCATTTTAAAAATAGGTGCCAATAGGCATTTCAGATATAGAAGCCGATAGGCATTTCAAATATAGGTGCCGATAGGCATTCCAGATATGGTTGCCAATAGGCATTTCAAATATAGGTGCTGATAGGCATTTTAGATGTAGTTTTCGATAGGCATTTCAAAAATTGATGCCGATAGGCATTTCAGATATAGGTGCCGATAGGCATTTTAGATATAGTTGCCGATTGGCATTTTAAAAACAGGTGCCGATAGGCATTTCAGATATAGAAGCCGGTAGGTATTTCAAATATAGGTGTCGATAGGCTTTTCAGATATGGTTGCCGATAGGCATTTCAAATATAGGAGCAGATAGGCATTTCAGATGTAGTTTCCGAAAGGCATTTCAAAAATAGGTGCCGATAGGCATTTCAGAAAGAGGTGCCGATAGGCATTTCAGATATAGGTGCCGATTGGCATTTCAGATTTAGTTGCCGATTGGCACTTTAAAAATAGGTGTTGATAGGCATTTTAGATGTAGTTTCCGATAGGCTTTTCAAAAATAGGTGCCGATAGGCATTTCAGATATAGGTGCCGATAGGCATATCAGATATAGTTGCCGATAGGCATTTAAAATATAGGTGCCGATAGGCATTTCGTATATAAGTGTCGATAGGCATTTCAGATATAAATGCCGAAAGGCATTTCAGATATAGGTGCCGATAGGCATTTCTGATGTGGTTGCCGATAGGCATTTCAAATATAGGTGCTGATAGGCATTTCAGATGTAGTTTTCGATAGGCATTTCAAAAATAGGTGCCGATAGGCATTTCAGATATAGGTGCCGATAGGCACTTCAGATATAGTTGCCAATTGGCATTTTAAAAATAGGTGCCGATAGGCATTTCAGATATAGAAGCCGATAGGCATTTCAGATATAGTTGCCGATTAGAATTTTAAAAATAGTTGCCGATAGGCATTTCAGATATTGAAGCCGATAGGCATTTCAAATATAGGTGCCGATAGGCATTCCAGATATGGTTGCCGATTGGCATTTTAAAAATAGGTGCCGATAGGCATTTCAGATATAGATGCCGATAGGCATTTCAAATATAGGTGCCGATAGGCATACCAGATATGGTTGCCGATAGGCATTTAAATATAGGTGCTGATAGGCATTTCAGATGTAGTTTCCGATAGGCATTTCTAAAATTGGGGCCGATAGGCATTTCAGATATAGGTGCCGATAGGCATTTCAGATATAGTTGCCGATTGGCATTTTAAAAATAGGTGCCGATAGGCATTTCAGATACAGAAGCCGATAGGCATTTCAAATATAGGTGCCGATAGGCATTCCAGATATGGTTGCC
This sequence comes from Venustoraphidia nigricollis, assembly GCA_034508555.1. NCBI lineage: Eukaryota > Metazoa > Arthropoda > Insecta > Raphidioptera > Raphidiidae > Venustoraphidia > Venustoraphidia nigricollis. Next base: position 34,067 of record JAVRKA010000486.1, read on the forward strand.
GATAGGCATTTCAAATATAGGTGCTGATAGGCATTTCAGATGTAGTTTCCGATAGGCATTTCTAAAATTGGTGCCGATAGGCATTTCAGATATAGATGCCGATAGGCATTTCAGATATAGTTGCCGATTAGAATTTTAAAAATAGTTGCCGATAGGCATTTTAGATATGGAAGCCGATAGGTATTTCAAATATAGGTGTCGATAGGCATTTCAGATATGGTTGCCGATAGGAATTTCAAATATAGGTGCTGACAGGCATTTCAGATGTAGTTTCCGATAGGCATTTCATAAATAGGTGCCGATAGGCATTTTAGATATAGGTGCCGATAGGCATTTCAGATATAGTTGCCGACTGGCATTATAAAAATATGTGTCGATAGGCATTTCAGATATAGAAGCCGATAGGCATTTCAAATATAGGTGCCGATAGGCATTCCAGATATGGTTGCCGATAGGCATTTCAAATATAGGTGCTGATAGGCATTCCAGATGTAGTATCCGATAAGCATTTCAAAAATTGGTGCCGATAGGCATTTCAGATATAGTTGCCGATAGGCATTTCAGATATAGTTACCGATTGGCATTTTAAAAATAGGTGCCGATAGGCATTTCAGTTATAGAAGCCGATAGGTATTTCAAATATAGGTGTCGATAGGCATTTCAGATATGGTCGCCGATAGGCATTTCAAATATAGGTGCTGATAGGCATTTCAGATGTAGTTTGCGATAGGCATTTCAAAAATAGGTGCCGATAGGCATTTCAGATATAGGTGCCGATAGGCATTTCAGATATAGTTGCCGATTGGCATTTTAAAAATAGATGCCGATAGGCATTTCAGATATAGAAGCCGATAGGCATTTCAAATGTAGGTGAGGATAGGCATTCCAGATATTGTTGCCGATAGGCATTTCAAATATAGGTGCTGATAGGCATTTCAGATGTAGTTTCCGATAGGCATTTCAAAAATAGGTGCCGATAGGCATTTCAGATATAGGTGCCGATAGGCATTTCAGATATAGTTGCCAATTGGCATTTTAAAAATAGGTGCCGATAGGCATTTCAGATATAGAAGCCGATAGGCATTTCAAATATAGGTGCCGATAGGCATTCCAGATATGGTTGCCGATAGGCATTTCAAATATAAGTGCTGATAGGCATTTTAGATGTAGTTTCCGATAGGCATTTCAAAAATTGATGCCGATAGGCATTTCAGATATAGGTGCCGATAGGCATTTCAGATATAGTTGCCGATTGGCATTTTAAAAACAGGTGCCGATAGGCATTTCAGATATAGAAGCCGATAGGTATTTCAAATATAGGTGTCGATAGGCTTTTCAGATATGGTTGCCGATAGGCATTTCAAATATAGGAGCAGATAGGCATTTCAGATGTAGTTTCCGAAAGGCATTTCAAAAATAGGTGCCGATAGGCATTTCAGAAAGAGGTGCCGATAGGCATTTCAGATATAGGTGCCGATAGGCATTTCAGATTTTGTTGCCGATTGGCACTTTAAAAATAGGTGCCGATAGGCATTTTAGATGTAGTTTCCGATAGGCATTTCAAAAATAGGTGCCGATAGGCATTTCAGATATAGGTGCCGATAGGCTAATCAGATATAGTTGCCGATAGGCATTTAAAATATTGGTGCCGATAGGCATTTCGTATATAGGTGTCGATAGGCATTTCAGATATAAATGCCGAAAGGCATTTCAGTTATAGGTGCCGATAGGCATTTCTGATGTGGTTGCCGATAGGCATTTCAAATATAGGTGCTGATAGGCATTTCAGATGTAGTTTTCGATAGGCATTTCAAAAATAGGTGCCGATAGGCATTTCAGATATAGGTGCCGATAGGAACTTCAGATATAGTTGCCGATTGGTATTTTAAAAATAGGTGCCGATAGGCATTTCAGATATTGAAGCCGATAGGCATTTCAAATATAGGTGCCGATAGGCATTCCAGATATGGTTGCCGATAGGCATTTCAAATATAGGTGCTGATAGGCATTTCAGATGTAGTTTCCGATAGGCATTTCAAAAATAGGTGCCGATAGGCATTTCAGATATAGGTGCCGATAGGCATTTCAGATATAGTTGCCGATTGGCATTTTAAAAATAGGTGCCGATAGGCATTTCAGATATAGAATCCGATAGGCATTTCAAATATAGGTGCCGTTAGGCATTCCAGATATGTTTGCCGATAGGCATTTCAAATATAGGTGCTGATAGGCATCCTAGATATGGTTGCCGATAGGAATTTCAAATATAGGTGCTGATAGGCATTTCGGATGTAGTTTCCGATAAGCATTTCAAAAATATGTGCCGATAGGCATTTTAGATATAGGTGCCGATAGGCATTTCAGATATAGTTGCCGATTGGCATTTTAAAAATAGGTGTCGATAGGCATTTCAGATATAGAAGCCGATAGGCATTTCAAATATAGGTGCCGATAGGCATTCCAGATATGGTTGCCGATAGGCATTTCAAATATAGGTGCTGATAGGCATTCCAGATGTAGTTTCCGATAGGCATTTCAAAAATTGGTGCCGATAGGCATTTCAGATATAGGTGCCGATAGGCATTTCAGATATAGTTACCGATTGGCATTTTAAAAATTGATGCCGATAGGCATTTCAGATATAGAAGCCGATAGGTATTTCAAATATAGGTGTCGATAGGCTTTTCAGATATGGTTGCCGATAGGCATTTCAAATATAGGAGCAGATAGGCATTTCAGATGTAGTTTCCGAAAGGCATTTCAAAAATAGGTGCCGATAGGCATTTCAGAAAAAGGTGCCGATAGGCATTTCAGATATAGGTGCCGATTGGCATTTCAGATTTAGTTGCCGATTGGCACTTTAAAAATAGGTGTTGATAGGCATTTTAGATGTAGTTTCCGATAGGCATTTCAAAAATAGGTGCCGATAGGCATTTCAGATATAGGTGCCGATAGGCATATCAGATATAGTTGCCGATAGGCATTTAAAATATAGGTGCCGATAGGCATTTCGTATATAAGTGTCGATAGGCATTTCAGATATAAATGCCGAAAGGCATTTCAGATATAGGTGCCGATAGGCATTTCTGATGTGGTTGCCGATAGGCATTTCAAATATAGGTGCTGATAGGCATTTCAGATGTAGTTTTCGATAGGCATTTCAAAAATAGGTGCCGATAGGCATTTCAGATATAGGTGCCGATAGGCACTTCAGATATAGTTGCCAATTGGCATTTTAGAAATAGGTGCCGATAGGCATTTCAGATATTGAAGCCGATAGGCATTTCAAATATAGGTGCCGATAGGCATTCCAGATATGGTTGCCGATTGGCATTTTAAAAATAGGTGCCGATAGGCATTTCAGATATAGAAGCCGATAGGCATTTCAAATATAGGTGCCGATAGGCATACCAGATATGGTTGCCGATAGGCATTTCAAATATAGGTGCTGATAGGCATTTCAGATGTAGTTTCCGATAGGCATTTCTAAAATTGGGGCCGATAGGCATTTCAGATATAGGTGCCGATAGGCATTTCAGATATAGTTGCCGATTGGCATTTTAAAAATAGGTGCCGATAGGCATTTCAGATATAGAAGCCGATAGGCATTTCAAATATAGGTGCCGATAGGCATTCCAGATATGGTTGCCGATAGGCATTTCAAATATAGGTGCTGATAGGCATTTCAGATGTAGTTTCCGATAGGCATTTCTAAAATTGGTGCCGATAGGCATTTCAGATATAGATGCCGATAGGCATTTCAGATATAGTTGCCGATTAGCATTTTAAAAATAGTTGCCGATAGGCATTTTAGATATGGAAGCCGATAGGTATTTCAAATATAGGTGTCGATAGGCATTTCAGATATGGTTGCCGATAGGAATTTCAAATATAGGTGCTGATAGGCATTTCAGATGTAGTTTCCGATAGGCATTTCATAAATAGGTGCCGATAGGCATTTTAGATATAGGTGCCGATAGGCATTTCAGATATAGTTGCCGATTGGCATTTTAAAAATAGGTGTCGATAGGCATTTCAGATATAGAAGCCGATAGGCATTTCAAATATAGGTGCCGATAGGCATTCCAGATATGGTTGCCGATAGGCATTTCAAATATAGGTGCTGATAGGCATTCCAGATGTAGTTTCCGATAGGCATTTCAAAAATAGGTGCCGATAGGCATTTCAGATATAGGTGCCGATAGGCATTTCAGATATAGTTGCCGATTGGCATTTTGAAAATAGGTGCCGATAGGCATTTCAGATATAGAAGCCGATAGGCATTTCAAATATAGGTGCCGATAGGCATTCCAGATATGGTTGCCGATAGGTATTTCAAATATAGGTGCTGATAGGCATTTCAGATATAGTTGGCAATTGGCATTTTAAAAATAGGTGTCGATAGGCATTTTAGATATAGAAGCCGATAGGCATTTCAAATATAGGTTCAGATAGGCATTCTAGATATGGTTGCCGATAGGCATTTCAAATATAGGTACTGATAGGCATTTCAGATGTAGTTTCCGATAGGCATTTCAAAAATAGGTGCCGATAGGCATTTCAGATATAGGTGCCGATAGGCATTTCAGATATAGTTGCCGATTGGCATTTTAAAAATAGGTGCCGATAGGCATTTCAGATATAGAAGCCGATAGGCATTTCAAATATAGGTGCTGATAGGCATTCCAGATATGGTTGCCGATAGGCATTTCAAATATAGGTGCTGATAGGCATTTCAGATGTAGTTTCCGATAGGCATTTCAAAAATAGGTGCCATTAGGCATTTCAAATATAGGTGCCGATAGGCATTTCAGATATAGTTGCCAAATGGCATTTTAAAAATAGGTGCCGATAGGCATTTCAGATATAGAAGCCGATAGGCATTTCAAATATAATTGCCGATAAGCATTCCAGATATGGTTGCCGATAGGCATTTCAAATATAGGTGCAGATAGGCATTCCAGATGTAGTTTCCGATAGGCATTTCAAAAATTGGTGCCGATAGGCATTTCAGATATAGGTGCCGATAGGCATTTCAGATATAGTTACCGATTGGCATTTTAAAAATAGGTGCCGATAGGCATTTCAGATATAGAAGCCGATAGGTATTTCAAATAGTGGTGTCGATAGGCATTTCAGTTATGGTTGCCGATAGGTATTTCAAATATAAGTGCTGATAGGCATTTCAGATGTAGGTTCCGATAGGCATTTCAAAAATAGGTGCCGATAGGCATTTCAGATATAGGTGCCGATAGGCATTTCAGATATAGTTGCCGATTGGCATTTTAAAAATAGGTGCCGATACGCATTTCAGATATAGAAGCCGATGGGTATTTCAAATATAGGTGTCGATAGGCATTTCAGATATGGTCGCCGATAGGCATTTCAAATATAGGTGCTGATAGGCATTTCAGATGTAGTTTCCGATAGGCATTTCAAAAATAGGTGCCGATAGGCGTTTCAGATATAGGTGCCGATAGGCATTTCAGATATAGTTGCCGATTGGCATTTTAATAATAGGTGCCGATAGGCATTTCAGATATAGAAGCCGATAGGCATTTCAAATGTAGGTGCCGATAGGCATTCCAGATATGGTTGCCGATAGGCATTTCAAATATAGGTGCTGATAGGCATTTCAGATGTAGTTTCCGATAGGCATTTCAAAAATAGGTGCCGATAGGCATTTCAGATATAGGTGCCGATAGGCATTTCAGATATAGTTGCCCATTGGCATTTTAAAAATAGGTGCCAATAGGCATTTCAGATATAGAAGCCGATAGGCATTTCAAATATAGGTGCCGATAGGCATTCCAGATATGGTTGCCAATAGGCATTTCAAATATAGGTGCTGATAGGCATTTTAGATGTAGTTTTCGATAGGCATTTCAAAAATTGATGCCGATAGGCATTTCAGATATAGGTGCCGATAGGCATTTTAGATATAGTTGCCGATTGGCATTTTAAAAACAGGTGCCGATAGGCATTTCAGATATAGAAGCCGGTAGGTATTTCAAATATAGGTGTCGATAGGCTTTTCAGATATGGTTGCCGATAGGCATTTCAAATATAGGAGCAGATAGGCATTTCAGATGTAGTTTCCGAAAGGCATTTCAAAAATAGGTGCCGATAGGCATTTCAGAAAGAGGTGCCGATAGGCATTTCAGATATAGGTGCCGATTGGCATTTCAGATTTAGTTGCCGATTGGCACTTTAAAAATAGGTGTTGATAGGCATTTTAGATGTAGTTTCCGATAGGCATTTCAAAAATAGGTGCCGATAGGCATTTCAGATATAGGTGCCGATAGGCATATCAGATATAGTTGCCGATAGGCATTTAAAATATAGGTGCCGATAGGCATTTCGTATATAAGTGTCGATAGGCATTTCAGATATAAATGCCGAAAGGCATTTCAGATATAGGTGCCGATAGGCATTTCTGATGTGGTTGCCGATAGGCATTTCAAATATAGGTGCTGATAGGCATTTCAGATGTAGTTTTCGATAGGCATTTCAAAAATAGGTGCCGATAGGCATTTCAGATATAGGTGCCGATAGGCACTTCAGATATAGTTGCCAATTGGCATTTTAAAAATAGGTGCCGATAGGCATTTCAGATATAGAAGCCGATAGGCATTTCAGATATAGTTGCCGATTAGAATTTTAAAAATAGTTGCCGATAGGCATTTCAGATATTGAAGCCGATAGGCATTTCAAATATAGGTGCCGATAGGCATTCCAGATATGGTTGCCGATTGGCATTTTAAAAATAGGTGCCGATAGGCATTTCAGATATAGAAGCCGATAGGCATTTCAAATATAGGTGCCGATAGGCATACCAGATATGGTTGCCGATAGGCATTTAAATATAGGTGCTGATAGGCATTTCAGATGTAGTTTCCGATAGGCATTTCTAAAATTGGGGCCGATAGGCATTTCAGATATAGGTGCCGATAGGCATTTCAGATATAGTTGCCGATTGGCATTTTAAAAATAGGTGCCGATAGGCATTCCAGATATGGTTGCCGATAGGCATTTCAAATATAGGTGCTGATAGGCATTTCAGATGTAGTTTCCGATAGGCATTTCTAAAATTGGTGCCGATAGGCATTTCAGATATAGATGCCGATAGGCATTTCAGATATAGTTGCCGATTAGAATTTTAAAAATAGTTGCCGATAGGCATTTTAGATATGGAAGCCGATAGGTATTTCAAATATAGGTGTCGATAGGCATTTCAGATATGGTTGCCGATAGGAATTTCAAATATAGGTGCTGACAGGCATTTCAGATGTAGTTTCCGATAGGCATTTCATAAATAGGTGCCGATAGGCATTTTAGATATAGGTGCCGATAGGCATTTCAGATATAGTTGCCGACTGGCATTATAAAAATATGTGTCGATAGGCATTTCAGATATAGAAGCCGATAGGCATTTCAAATATAGGTGCCGATAGGCATTCCAGATATGGTTGCCGATAGGCATTTCAAATATAGGTGCTGATAGGCATTCCAGATGTAGTTTCCGATAGGCATTTCAAAAATTGGTGCCGATAGGCATTTCAGATATAGTTGCCGATAGGCATTTCAGATATAGTTACCGATTGGCATTTTAAAAATAGGTGCCGATAGGCATTTCAGTTATAGAAGCCGATAGGTATTTCAAATATAGGTGTCGATAGGCATTTCAGATATGGTCGCCGATAGGCATTTCAAATATAGGTGCTGATAGGCATTTCAGATGTAGTTTCCGATAGGCATTTCAAAAATAGGTGCCGATAGGCGTTTCAGATATAGGTGCCGATAGGCATTTCAGATATAGTTGCCGATTGGCATTTTAATAATAGGTGCCGATAGGCATTTCAGATATAGAAGCCGATAGGCATTTCAAATGTAGGTGCCGATAGGCATTCCAGATATGGTTGCCGATAGGCATTTCAAATATAGGTGCTGATAGGCATTTCAGATGTAGTTTCCGATAGGCATTTCAAAAATAGGTGCCGATAGGCATTTCAGATATAGGTGCCGATAGGCATTTCAGATATAGTTGCCCATTGGCATTTTAAAAATAGGTGCCAATAGGCATTTCAGATATAGAAGCCGATAGGCATTTCAAATATAGGTGCCGATAGGCATTCCAGATATGGTTGCCAATAGGCATTTCAAATATAGGTGCTGATAGGCATTTTAGATGTAGTTTTCGATAGGCATTTCAAAAATTGATGCCGATAGGCATTTCAGATATAGGTGCCGATAGGCATTTTAGATATAGTTGCCGATTGGCATTTTAAAAACAGGTGCCGATAGGCATTTCAGATATAGAAGCCGGTAGGTATTTCAAATATAGGTGTCGATAGGCTTTTCAGATATGGTTGCCGATAGGCATTTCAAATATAGGAGCAGATAGGCATTTCAGATGTAGTTTCCGAAAGGCATTTCAAAAATAGGTGCCGATAGGCATTTCAGAAAGAGGTGCCGATAGGCATTTCAGATATAGGTGCCGATTGGCATTTCAGATTTAGTTGCCGATTGGCACTTTAAAAATAGGTGTTGATAGGCATTTTAGATGTAGTTTCCGATAGGCATTTCAAAAATAGGTGCCGATAGGCATTTCAGATATAGGTGCCGATAGGCATATCAGATATAGTTGCCGATAGGCATTTAAAATATAGGTGCCGATAGGCATTTCGTATATAAGTGTCGATAGGCATTTCAGATATAAATGCCGAAAGGCATTTCAGATATAGGTGCCGATAGGCATTTCTGATGTGGTTGCCGATAGGCATTTCAAATATAGGTGCTGATAGGCATTTCAGATGTAGTTTTCGATAGGCATTTCAAAAATAGGTGCCGATAGGCATTTCAGATATAGGTGCCGATAGGCACTTCAGATATAGTTGCCAATTGGCATTTTAAAAATAGGTGCCGATAGGCATTTCAGATATAGAAGCCGATAGGCATTTCAGATATAGTTGCCGATTAGAATTTTAAAAATAGTTGCCGATAGGCATTTCAGATATTGAAGCCGATAGGCATTTCAAATATAGGTGCCGATAGGCATTCCAGATATGGTTGCCGATTGGCATTTTAAAAATAGGTGCCGATAGGCATTTCAGATATAGAAGCCGATAGGCATTTCAAATATAGGTGCCGATAGGCATACCAGATATGGTTGCCGATAGGCATTTAAATATAGGTGCTGATAGGCATTTCAGATGTAGTTTCCGATAGGCATTTCTAAAATTGGGGCCGATAGGCATTTCAGATATAGGTGCCGATAGGCATTTCAGATATAGTTGCCGATTGGCATTTTAAAAATAGGTGCCGATAGGCATTTCAGATACAGAAGCCGATAGGCATTTCAAATATAGGTGCCGATAGGCATTCCAGATATGGTTGCCGATAGGCATTTCAAATATAGGTGCTGATAGGCATTTCAGATGTAGTTTCCGATAGGCATTTCTAAAATTGGTGCCGATAGGCATTTCAGATATAGATGCCGATAGGCATTTCAGATATAGTTGCCGATTAGAATTTTAAAAATAGTTGCCGATAGGCATTTTAGATATGGAAGCCGATAGGTATTTCAAATATAGGTGTCGATAGGCATTTCAGATATGGTTGCCGATAGGAATTTCAAATATAGGTGCTGACAGGCATTTCAGATGTAGTTTCCGATAGGCATTTCATAAATAGGTGCCGATAGGCATTTTAGATATAGGTGCCGATAGGCATTTCAGATATAGTTGCCGACTGGCATTATAAAAATATGTGTCGATAGGCATTTCAGATATAGAAGCCGATAGGCATTTCAAATATAGGTGCCGATAGGCATTCCAGATATGGTTGCCGATAGGCATTTCAAATATAGGTGCTGATAGGCATTCCAGATGTAGTTTCCGATAGGCATTTCAAAAATTGGTGCCGATAGGCATTTCAGATATAGTTGCCGATAGGCATTTCAGATATAGTTACCGATTGGCATTTTAAAAATAGGTGCCGATAGGCATTTCAGTTATAGAAGCCGATAGGTATTTCAAATATAGGTGTCGATAGGCATTTCAGATATGGTCGCCGATAGGCATTTCAAATATAGGTGCTGATAGGCATTTCAAATGTAGTTTCCGATAAGCAGTTCAAAAATAGTGCCGATAGGCATTTCAGATATAGGTGCCGATAGGCATTTCAGATATAGTTGCCGATTCGCATTTTAAAAATAGATGCCGATAGGCATTTCAGATATAGAAGCCGATAGGCATTTCAAATGTAGGTGAGGATAGGCATTCCAGATATGGTTGCCGATAGGCATTTCAAATATAGGTGCTGATAGGCATTTCAGATGTAGTTTCCGATAGGCATTTCAAAAATAGGTGCCGATAGGCATTTCAGATATAGGTGCCGATAGGCATTTCAGATATAGTTGCCAATTGGCATTTTAAAAATAGGTGCCGATAGGCATTTCAGATATAGAAGCCGATAGGCATTTCAAATATAGGTGCCGATAGGCATTCCAGATATGGTTGCCGATAGGCATTTCAAATATAAGTGCTGATAGGCATTTTAGATGTAGTTTCCGATAGGCATTTCAAAAATTGATGCCGATAGGCATTTCAGATATAGGTGCCGATAGGCATTTCAGATATAGTTGCCGATTGACATTTAAAAACAGGTGCCGATAGGCATTTCAGATATAGAAGCCGATAGGTATTTCAAATATAGGTGTCGATAGGCTTTTCAGATATGGTTGCCGATAGGCATTTCAAATATAGGAGCAAGATAGGCATTTCAGATGTAGTTTCCGAGAGGCATTTCAAAAATAGGTGCCGATAGGCATTTCAGAAAGAGGTGCCGATAGGCATTTCAGATATAGGTGCCGATAGGCATTTCAGATTTAGTTGCCGATTGGCATTTTAAAAATAGGTGCCGATAGGCATTTCAGATATAGAAGCCGATAGGCATTTCAAATATAGGTGCCGATAGGCATTCCAGATATGGTTGCCGATTGGCATTTTAAAAATAGGTGCCGATAGGCATTTCAGATATAGAAGCCGATAGGCATTTCAAATATAGGTGCCGATTGGCATTCCAGATATGGTTGCCGATAGGCATTTCAAATATAGGTGCTGATAGGCATTTCAGATGTAGTTTCCGATAGGCATTTCTAAAATTGGTGCCGATAGGCATTTCAGATATAGGTGCCGATAGGCATTTCAGATATAGTTGCCGATTGGCATTTTAAAAATAGGTGCCGATAGGCATTTCACATATAGAAGCCGATAGGCATTTCAAATATAGGTGCCGATAGGCATTCCAGATATGGTTGCCGATAGGCATTTCAAATATAGGTGCTGATAGGCATTTCAGAAGTAGTTTCCGATAGGCATTTCAAAAATAGGTGCCGATGGGCATTTCAGATATAGGTGCCGATAGGCATTTCAGATATAGTTGCCAATTGGCATTTTAAAAATAAGTGTCGATAGGCATTTCAAATAGAGAGGCCGATAGGCATTTTAAATATAGGTGCCGATAGGCATTCCAGATATGGTTGCCGATAGGCATTTCAAATATAGGAGCAGATAGGCATTTCAGATGTAGTTTCCAAAAGGCATTTCAAAAATAGGTGTCAATAGGCATTTCAGATATTGGTGCCGATAGGCATTTCAGATATAGTTGTCGATTGGCATTTTAAAAATAGGTGCCGATAGGCATTTCAGATATAGAAGCCGATAGGCATTTCAAATATAGGTGCCGATAGGCATTCCCTATATGGTTGCCGATAGGCTATTCAAATATAAGTGCTGATAGGCATTTCAGATGTAGTTGCCGATTGGCATTTTAAAAATGGGTGCCGATAGGCATTTTAGATATAGTTGCCGATTGGCATTTCAAAAATAGGTGCCGATAGGCATTTCAGATATAGGTGCCGATAGGCATATCAGATATAGTTGCCGATAGGCATTGCAAATATAGGTGCTGATAGGCATTTCAGATGTAGTTTCCGATAGGCATTTCAAAAATTGGTGCCGATAAGCATTTCAGATATAGGTGCCGATAGGCATTTCAGATATAGTTGCCGATTGGCATTTTAAAAATAGGTGCCGATAGGCAATTTAGATATAGAAGCCGATGGGTATTTCAAATATTGGTGTCGAGAGGCATTTCAGGTATGGTTGCCGATAGGCATTTCAAATATTGGTGCTGATAGGCATTTCAGATGTAGTTTCCGTTAGGCATTTCAAAAATAGGTGCCGAAAGGCATTTCAGATATAGGTGCCGATAGGCATTTCAGATATAGTTGCCGATTGGCATTTTAAAAATAGGTGCCGATAGGCATTTCAGATATAGAAGCCGATAGGCATTTCAAATATAGGTGCCGATAGGCATCCCAGATATGGTTGCCGATAGGAATTTCAAATAAAGGTGCTGATAGGCATTTCAGATGTAGTTTCCGATACGCATTTCAAAAATAGGTGCCGATAGGCATTTTAGATATAGGTGCCGATAGGCATTTCAGATATAGTTGCCGATTGGCATTTTAAAAATAGGTGTCGATAGGCATTTCAGATATAGAAGCCGATAGGCATTTCAAATATAGGTGCCGATAGGCATTCCAGATATGGTTGCCGATAGGCATTTCAAATATAGGTGCTGATAGGCATTCCAGATGTAGTTTCCGATAGGAATTTCAAAAATTGGTGCCGATAGGCATTTCAGATATAGGTGCCGATAGGCATTTCAGATATAGGTACCGATTGGCATTTTAAAAATAGGTGCCGATAGGCATTTCAGATATAGAAGCCGATAGGTATTTCAAATATAGGTGTCGATAGGCATTTCAGATATGGTCGCCGATAGGCATTTCAAATATAGTTGCTGATAGGCATTTCAGATGTAGTTTCCGATAGGCATTTCAAAAATAGGTGCCGATAGGCATTTCAGATATAGGTGCCGATAGGCATTTCAGATATAGTTGCCAATTGGCATTTTAAAAATAGGTGCCGATAGGCATTTCAGATATAGAAGCCGATAGGCATTTTAAATATAGGTGCCGACAGGCATTCCAGATATGGTTGCCGATAGGCATTTCAAATACAGGTGCTGATAGGCATTTTAGATGTAGTTTCCGATAGGCATTTCAAAAATTGATGCCGATAGGCATTTCAGATATAGGTGCCGATAGGCATTTCAGATATAGTTGCCGATTGGCATTTTAAAAACAGTTGCCGATAGGCATTTCAGATATAGAAGCCGATAGGTATTTCAAATATAGGTGTCGATAGGCATTTCAGATATGGTTGCCGATAGGCATTTCAAATACAGGTGCTGATAGGCATTTTAGATGTAGTTTCCGATAGGCATTTCAAAAATAGGTGCCGATAGGCATTTCAGATATAGGTGCCGATAGGCATATGAGATATAGTTGCCGATAGGCATTTAAAATATAGGTGCCGATAGGCATTTTGTATATAGGTGTCGATAGGCATTTCAGATATAAATACCGAAAGGCATTTCAGATATAGGTGCCGATAGGCATTTCTGATGTGGTTGCCGATAGGCATTTCAAATATAGGTGCTGATAGGCATTTCAGATGTAGTTTTCGATAGGCATTTCAAATTTAGGTGCCGATAGGCATTTCAGATATATGTGCCGATAGGCATTTCAGATATAGTTGCCGATTAGCATGTTGAAAATAGGTGCCGATAGGCATTTTAGATATAGAAGCCGATAGGCATTTCAAATATAGGTGCCGATAGGCATTCCAGATATGGTTGCCGATAGGTATTTCAAATATAGGTGCTGATAGGCATTTCAGATATAGTTGGCGATCGGCATTTTAAAATAGGTGTCGATAGGCATTTCAGATATAGAAGCCGATAGGCATTTCAAATATAGGTGCCGATAGGCATTCCAGATATGGTTGCCGATAGGCATTTCAAATATAGGTGCTGATAGGCATTTCAGATGTAGTTTTCGATAGGCATTTCAAAAATAGGTGCCGATAGGCATTTCAGATATAGGTGCCGATAGGCACTTCAGATATAGTTGCCGATTGGCATTTTAAAAATAGGTGCCGATAGGCATTTCAGATATTGAAGCCGATAGGCATTTCAAATATAGGTGCCGATAGGCATTCCAGATATGGTTGCCGATAGGCATTTCAAATATAGGTGCTGATAGGCATTTCAGATGTTGTTTCCGATAGGCATTTCAAAAATAGGTGCCGATAGGCATTTCAGATATAGGTGCCGATAGGCATTTCAGATATAGTTGCCGATTGGCATTTTGAAAATAGGTGCCGATAGGCATTTCAGATATAGAAGCCGATAGGCATTTCAAATATAGGTGCCGATAGGCATTTTGTATATAGTTGTCGATGGGCATTTCAGATATAGTTGCCGATTGGCATTTCAAAAATAGGTGCCGATAGGCATTTCAAATATAGGTGCCGATAGGCATTTCAGATATAGTTGCCGATTGGCATTTTAAAAATAGGTGCCGATAGGCATTTCAAATATAGAAGCCGACAGGCATTTCAAATATAGGTGCCGATAAGCATTCCAGATATGGTTGCCGATAGGCATTTCAAATATAGGTGCTGATAGGCATTCCAGATGTAGTTTCCGATAGGAATTTCAAAAATAGGTGCCGATAGGCATTTCAGATATAGGTGCCGATAGGCATTTCAGATATAGTTAACCGATTGGCATTGTAAAAATAGGTGCCGATAGGCATTTCAGATATAGAAGCCGATAGGTATTTCAAATATAGGTGTCGATAGGCATTTCAGATATGGTTGCCGATAGGCATTTTAAATATAAGTGCTGATAGGCATTTCAGATGTAGTTTCCGATAGGAATTTCAAAAACAGGTGCCGATAGGCATTTCAGATAAAGGTGCCGATAGGCATTTCAGATATAGTTGCCGATTGGCATTTTAAAAATAGGTGCCGATACGCATTTCAGATATAGAAGCCGATAGGTATTTCAAATATAGGTGTCGATAGGCATTTCAGATATGGTTGCCGATAGGCATTTCAAATATAGGTGCTGATAGGCATTTCAGATGTAGTTTCCGATAGGCATTTCAAAAATAGGTGCCGATAGGCATTTCAGATATAGGTGCCGATAGGCATTTCAGATATAATTGGCGATTGGCATTTTAAAAATAGGTGTCGATAGGCATTTCAGATATAGAAGCCGATAGGCATTTCAAATATAGGTGCCGATAGGCATTCCAGATATGGTTGCCGATAGGCATTTCAAATATAGGTGCTGATAGGCATTCCAGATGTAGTTTCCGATAGGCATTTCAAAAATTGGTGCCGATAGGCATTTCAGATATAGGTGCCGATAGGCATTTCAGATATAGTTACCGATTGGCATTTTAAAAATAGGTGCCGATAGGCATTTCAGATATAGAAGCCGATAGGTATTTCAAATATAGGTGTCGATAGGCATTTCAGATATGGTTGCCGATAGGCATTTCAAATATAAGTGCTGATAGGCATTTCAGATGTAGTTTCCGATAGGCATTTCAAAAATAGGTGCCGATAGGCATTTCAGATATAGGTGCCGATAGGCATTTCAGATATAGTTGCCGATTGGCATTTTAAAAATAGGTGCCGATAGGCATTTCAGATATAGAAGCCGATAGTCATTTCAAATATAGGTGCCGATAGGCATTTCAGATATAGTTGCCAATTGGCATTTTAAAAATAAGTGTCGATAGGCATTTCAGATAGGGAAGCCGATAGGCATTTTAAATATAGGTGCCGATAGGCATTCCAGATATGGTTGCCGATAGGCATTTCAAATATAGGTGCTGATAGGCATTTTAGATATAGTTACCGATTGGCATTTTAAAAATAGGTGCCGATAGGCATTTCAGATATAGAAGCCGATAGGTATTTCAAATATAGGTGTCGATTGGCATTTTAGATATGGTTGCCGATAGGCATTTCAAATATAAGTGCTGATAGGCATTTCAGATGTAGTTTCCGATAGGCATTTAAAAAATAGGTGCCGATAGGCATTTCAGATATAGGTGCCGAAAGGCATTTCAGATATAGTTACCGATTGGCATTTTAAAAATAGGTGCCGATAGGCATTTCAGATATGGTTGCCGATAGGCATTTCAAATATAAGTGCTGATACGCATTTCAGATGTAGTTTCCGATAGGCATTTCAAAAATAGGTGCCGATAGGCATTTCAGATATAGGTGCCGTAAGGCATTTCAGATATAGTTGCCGATTGGCATTTTAAAAATAGGTGCCGATAGGCATTTCAGATATAGAGGCCGATAGTCATTTCAAATATAGGTGCCGATAGGCATTCCAGATATGGTTGCCGATAGGCATTTTGAATATAGGTGCTGATAGGCATTTCAGATGTAGTTTCCGATAGGCATTTCAAAAATAGGTGCTGATGGGCATTTCAGATATAGGTGCCGATAGGCATTTCAGATATACTTGCCAATTGGCATTTTAAAAATAAGTGTCGATAGGCATTTCAGATAGAGAAGCCGATAGGCATTTCAGATATAGGTGCCGATAGGCATTTCAGATATAGTTACCGATTGGCATTTTAAAAATAGGTGCCGATAGGCATTTCAGATATGGTTGCCGATAGGCATTTCAAATATAAGTGCTGATAGGCATTTCAAAAATAGGTGCCGATAGGCATTTCAGATATAGGTGCCGATAGGCATTTCAGATATAGTTGCCGATTGGCATTTTAAAAGTAGGTGCCGATAGGCATTTCAGATATAGAAGCCGATAGTCATTTCAAATATAGGTGCCGATAGGCATTCCAGATATGGTTGCCGATAGGCATTTTGAATATAGGTGCTGATAGGCATTTCAGATGTAGTTTCCGATAGGCATTTCAAAAATAGGTGCCGATGGGCATTTCAGATATAGGTGCCGATAGGCATTTCAGATATAGTTGCCAATTGGCATTTTAAAAATAAGTGTCGATAGGCATTTCAGATAGAGAAGCCGATTGGCATTTCAGATATAGGTGCCGATAGGAATTTCAGATATAGTTGCCGATTGGCATTTTAAAAACAGGTGCCGATAGGCATTTCAGATAAAGAAGCCGATAGGTATTTCAAATATAGGTGTCGATAGGCATTTCAGATATGGTTGCCGATATGCATTTCAAATATAGGAGCAGATAGGCATTTCAGATGTAGTTTCCGAAAGGCATTTCAAAAATAGGTGCCAATAGGCATTTCAGATATAGGTGCCGATAGGCATTTCAGATATAGTTGCCGATTGGCATTTTAAAAATAGGTGCCGATAGGCATTTCAGATATAGAAGCCGATAGGCATTTCAAATATAGGTGCCGATAGACATTCCCGATATGGTTGCCGATAGGCTATTCAAATATAAGTGCTGATAGGCATTTCAGATGTAGTTTCCGATAGGCATTTCAAAAATAGGTACCGATAGGCATTTCAGATATAGTTGCCGATTGGCATTTAAAAAATAGGTGCCGATAGGCATTTCAGATATAGTTGCTGATTGGCATTTCAAAAATAGGTGCCGATAGGCATTTCAGATATAGGTGCCGATAGGCATATCAGATATAGTTGCCGATAGGCATTTCAAATATAGGTGCTGATAGGCATTTCAGATGTAGTTTTCGATAGGCATTTCAAAAATAGGTGCCGAAAGGCATTTCAAATATAGGTGCCGATAGGCATTTCAGATATAGTTGCCGATTGGCATTTTAAATATAGGTGCCGATAGGCATTTCAGATATAGAAGCCGATAGGAATTTCAAATATAGGTGCTGATAGGCATTCCAGATATGGTTGCCGATAGGCAATTCAAATATAGGTGCTGATAGGCATTTCAGATGTAGTTTCCGAAAAGCATTTCAAAAATTGGTGCCGATAAGCATTTCAGATATAGGTGCCGATAGGCATTTTAGATATAGTTGCCGATTGGCATTTTAAAAATAGGTGCCGATAGGCATTTCAGATATAGAAGCCGATAGTATTTCAAATATTGGTGTCGATAGGCATTTCAGGTATGGTTGCCGATAGGCATTTCAAATATTGGTGCTGATAGGCATTTCAGATGTAATTTCCGATAGGCATTTCAAAAATAGGTGCCGATAGGCATTTCAGATATAGGTGCCGATACGCATTTCAGATATAGTTGCCGATTAGCATTTTAAAAATAGGTGCCGATAGGCATTTCAGATATAGAAGCCGATAGGCATTTCAAATATAGGTGCCGATAGGCATCCCAAATATGGTTGCCGATAGGCATCTCAGATGTAGTTTCCGATAGGTATTAAAAAATAGGTGCCGATAGGCATTTTAGATATAGGTGCAGATAGGCATTTCAGATATAGTTGCCGATTGGCATTTTAAAAATAGGTGTCGATAGGCATTTCAGATATAGAAGCCGATAGGCATTTCAAATATAGGTGCCGATAGACATTCCCGATATGGTTGCCGATAGGCTATTCAAATATAAGTGCTGATAGGCATTTCAGATGTAGTTTCCGATAGGCATTTCAAAAATAGGTACCGATAGGCATTTCAGATATAGTTGCCGATTGGCATTTAAAAAATAGGTGCCGATAGGCATTTCAGATATAGTTGCTGATTGGCATTTCAAAAATAGGTGCCGATAGGCATTTCAGATATAGGTGCCGATAGGCATATCAGATATAGTTGCCGATAGGCATTTCAAATATAGGTGCTGATAGGCATTTCAGATGTAGTTTTCGATAGGCATTTCAAAAATAGGTGCCGATAGGCATTTCAAATATAGGTGCCGATAGGCATTTCAGATATAGTTGCCGATTGGCATTTTAAATATAGGTGCCGATAGGCATTTCAGATATAGAAGCCGATAGGAATTTCAAATATAGGTGCTGATAGGCATTCCAGATATGGTTGCCGATAGGCAATTCAAATATAGGTGCTGATAGGCATTTCAGATGTAGTTTCCGAAAAGCATTTCAAAAATTGGTGCCGATAAGCATTTCAGATATAGGTGCCGATAGGCATTTTAGATATAGTTGCCGATTAACATTTTAAAAATAGGTGCCGATAGGCATTTCAGATATAGAAGCCGATAGTATTTCAAATATTGGTGTCGATAGGCATTTCAGGTATGGTTGCCGATAGGCATTTCAAATATTGGTGCTGATAGGCATTTCAGATGTAATTTCCGATAGGCATTTCAAAAATAGGTGCCGATAGGCATTTCAGATATAGGTGCCGATAGGCATTTCAGATATAGTTGCCGATTAGCATTTTAAAAATAGGTGCCGATAGGCATTTCAGATATAGAAGCCGATAGGCATTTCAAATATAGGTGCCGATAGGCATCCCAAATATGGTTGCCGATAGGCATCTCAGATGTAGTTTCCGATAGGTATTTCAAAAATAGGTGCCGATAGGCATTTTAGATATAGGTGCAGATAGGCATTTCAGATATAGTTGCCGATTGGCATTTTAAAAATAGGTGTCGATAGGCATTTCAGATATAGAAGCCGATAGGCATTTCAAATATAGGTGCCGATAGGCATTCCAGATATGGTTGCCGATAGGCATTTCAAATATAGGTGCTGATAGGCATTCCAGATGTAGTTTCCGATAGGCATTTCAAAAATTGGTGCCGATAGGCATTTCAGATATAGTTACCGATTGGCTTTTTAAAAATAGGTGCTGATAGGCATTTCAGATATAGAAGCCGATAGGTATTTCAAATATAGGTGTCGATAGGCATTTCAGATATGGTCGCCGATAGGCATTTCAAATATAGGTGCTGACAGGCATTGCAGATGTAGTTTCCGATAGGCATTTCAAAAATAGGTGCCGATAGGCATTTCAGATATAGGTGCCGATAGGCATTTCAGATATAGTTGCCGATTGGCATTTTAAAAATAGGTGCCGATAGGCATTTCAGATATAGAAGCCGATGGGCATTTCAAATGTAAGTGCCGATAGGCAATCCAGATATGGTTGCCGATAGGCATTTCAAATATAGGTGCTGATAGGCATTTCAGATGTAGTTTCCGATAGGCATTTAAAAAATAGGTGCCGATAGGCATTTCAGATATAGGTGCCGATAGGCATTTCAGATATAGTTGCCAATTGGCATTTTAAAAATAGGTGCCGATAGGCATTTCAGATATAGAAGACGATAGGCATTTCAAATATAGGTGCCGATAGGCATTCCAGATATGGTTGCCGATAGGCATTTCAAATATAGGTGCTGATAGGCATTTTAGATGTATTTTCTGATAGGCATATCAAAAATTGATGCCGATAGGCATTTCAGATATAGGTGCCGATAGGCATTTCAGATATAGGTGCCGATAGGCATTTCAGATATAGTTGCCGATTGGCATTTTAAAAACAGGTGCCGATAGGCATTTTAGACATAGAAGCCGATAGGTATTTCAAATATAGGTGTCGATAGGCTTTTCAGATATAGTTTCCGATAGGCATTTCAAAAATAGGTGCCGATAGGCATTTCAGATATAGGTCCCGATAGGCATATCAGATATAGTTGCCGATAGGCATTTAAAATATAGGTGCCGAAAGGCATTTCATATATAGGTGTCGATAGGCATTTCAGATATAAATGCCGAAAGGCATTTCAGATATAGGTGCCGATAGGCATTTCTGATGTGGTTGCCGATAGGAATTTCAAATATAGGTGCTGATAGGCATTTCAGATGTAGATTTCGATAGGCATTTCAAAAATAGGTGCCGATAGGCATTTCAGATATGGGTGCCGATAGGCAGTTCAGATATAGTTGCCGATTGGCATTTTAAAAATAGGTGCCGATAGGCATTTCAGATATTGAAGCCAAAAGGCATTTCAAATATAGGTGCCGATAGGCATTCCAGATATGGTTGCCGATAGGCATTTCAAATATAGGTGCTGATAGGCATTTCAGATGTAGTTTCCGATAGGCATTTCAAAAATAGGTGCCGATAGGCATTTCAGATATAGGTGCCGATAGGCATTTCAGATATAGTTGCCGATTGGCATTTCAAAAATAGGTGCCGATAGGCATTTCAGATATAGAAGCCGATAGGCATTTTAAATATAGGTGCCGATAGGCATTCCAGATATAGTTGCCGATAGGTATTTCAAATATAGGTGCTGATAGGCATTTCAGATGTATTTTCCGATAGGCATTTCTAAAATTGGTGCCGATAGGCATTTCAGATATAGGTGCCGATAGGCATTTCAGATATAGTTGCCGATTGGCATTTTAAAAATAGGTGCCGATAGGCATTTCAGATATAGAAGCCGATAGGCGTTTCAAATATAGGTGCCGATAGGCATTCCAGATATGGTTGCCGATAGGTATTTCAAATATAGGTGCTGATAGGCATCTCAGATATAGTTGGCGATTGGCATTTTAAAAATAGGTGTCGATAGGCATTTCAGATATAGAAGCCGATAGGCATTTCAAATATAGGTGCCGATAGGCATTCAAGATATGGTTGCCGATAGGCATTTCAAAAATAGGTGCCGAAAGGCATTTCAGATATAGGTGCCGATAGGCATTTCAGATATAGTTGCCGATTAGGATTTTAAAAATAGGTGCCGATAGGCATTTCAGATATAGAAGCTGATAGGCATTTCAAATATAGATGCTGATAGGCATTCCAGATATGGTTGCCGATAGGCATTTCAAATATAGGTGCTGATAGGCATTTCAGATGTAGTTTCCGATAGGCATTTCAAAAATAGGTGCCGATAGGCATTTCAAATATAGGTGCCGATAGGCATTTCAGATATAGTTGCCGATTGGCATTTTAAAAATAGGTGCCGATAGGCATTTCAGATATAGAAGCCGATAGGCATTTCAAATATAGGTGCCGATAAGCATTCCAGATATGGTTGCCGATAGGCATTTCAAATATAGGTGCTGATAGGCATTCCAGATGTTGTTTCCGATAGGCATTTCAGATATATGTGCCGATAGGCATTTCAGATATATGTGCCGATTGGCATTGTAAAAATAGGTGCCGATAGGCATTTCAGATATAGAAGCCGATAGGTATTTCAAATATAGGTGTCGATAGGCATTTCAGATATGGTTGCCGATAGGCATTTCAAATATAAGTGCTGATAGGCATTTCAGATGTAGTTTCTGATAGTCATTTCAAAAATAGGTGCCGATAGGCATTTCAGATATAGGTGCCGATAGGCATTTCAGATATAGTAGCCGATTGGCATTTTAAAAATAGGTGCCGATACGCATTTCAGATATAGAAGCCGATAGGTATTTCAAATATAGGTGTCGATAGGCATTTCAGATATGGTTGCCGATAGGCATTTCAAATATAAGTGCTGATAGGCATTTCAGATGTAGTTTCCGATAGGCATTTCAAAAATAGGTGCCGATAGGCATTTCAGATATAGGTGCCGATAGGCATTTCAGATATATTTGGCGATTGGCATTTTAAAAATAGGTATCGATAGGCATTTCAGATATAGAAGCCGATAGGCATTTCAAATATAGGTGCCGATAGGCATTCCAGATATGGTTGCCGATAGGCATTTCAAATATAGGTGCTGATAGGCATTCCAGATGTAGTTTCCGATAGGCATTTCAAAAATTGGTGCCGATAGGCATTTCAGACATAGGTGCCGATAGGCATTTCAGATATAGTTACCGATTGGCATTTTAAAAATAGGTGCCGATAGGCATTTCAGATATAGAAGCCGATAGGTATTTCAAATATAGGTGTCGATAGGCATTTCAGATATGGTTGCCGATAGGCATTTCAAATATAAGTGCTGATAGGCATTTCAGATGTAGTTTCCGATAGGCATTTCAAAAATAGGTGCCGATAGGCATTTCAGATATAGGTGCCGATAGGCATTTCAGATATATTTGCCGACTGGCATTTTAAAAATAGGTGCCGATAGGCATTTCAGATATAGAAGCCGATAGTCATTTCAAATATAGGTGCCGATAGGCATTCCGGATATGGTTGCCGATAGGCATTTTAAATATAGGTGCTGATAGGCATTTCAGATGTAGTTTCCGATAGGCATTTCAAAAATAGGTGCCGATGGGCATTTCAGATATAGGTGCCGATAGGCATTTCAGATATAGTTGCCAATTGGCATTTTAAAAATAAGTGTCGATAGGCATTTCAGACAGAGAAGCCGATAGGCATTTTAAATATAGGTGCCGATAGGCATTCCAGATATGGTTGCCGATAGGCATTTCAAATATAGGTGCTGATAGGCATTTTAGATGTAGTTTCCGATAGGCATTTCAAAAATTGATGCCGATAGGCATTTCAGATATAGGTGCCGATAGGCATTTCAGATATAGTTGCCGATTGGCATTTTAAAAATAGGTGCCGATAGGCATTTCAGATATAGAAGCCAATAGGCATTTCAAATATAGGTGCCGATAGGCATTCCCTATATGGTTGCCGATAGGCTATTCAAATATAAGTGCTGATAGGCATTTCAGATGTAGTTTCCGATAGGCATTTCAAAAATAGGTACCGATAGGCATTTCAGATATAGTTGCCGATTGGCATTTTAAAAATAGGTGCCTATAGGCATTTCAGATATAGTTGCCGATTGGAATTTCAGATATAGTTGCCGATTGGCATTTTAAAAATAGGTGCCGATAGGCATTTCAGATATAGAAGCCGATAGGCATTTCAAATATAGGTGCCGATAAGCATCCCAGATATTGTTGCCGATAGGAATTTTCAAATATAGGTGCTGATAGGCATTTCAGATGTAGTTTCCGATAGGCATTTCAAAAATAGGTGCCGATAGGCATTTTAAATATAGGTGCCCATAGGCATTTCAGATATAGTTGCCGATTGGCATTTTAAAAATAAGTGTCGATAGGCATTTCAGATATACAAGCCGATAGGCATTTCAAATATAGGTGCCGATAGGCATTCTAGATATGGTTGCCGATAGGCATTTCAAATATAGGTGCTGATAGGCATTTCAGATGTAGTTTCCGATAGGCATTTCAAAAATAGGTGCCGATAGGCATTTTAGATATAGGTGCAGATAGGCATTTCAGATATAGTTGCCGATTGGCATTTTAAAAATAGGTGTCGATAGGCATTTCAGATATAGAAGCCGATAGGCATTTCAAATATAGGTGCCGATAGGCATTCCAGATATGGTTGCCGATAGGCATTTCAAATATAGGTGCTGATAGGCATTCCAGATGTAGTTTCCGATAGGCATTTCAAAAATTGGTGCCGATAGGCATTTCAGATATAGGTGCCGATAGGCATTTCAGATATAGTTACCGATTGGCATTTTAAAAATAGGTGCCGATAGGCATTTCAGATATAGAAGCCGATAGGTATTTCAATATAGGTGTCGATAGGCATTTCAGATATGGTCGCCGATAGGCATTTCAAATAGAGGTGCTGATAGGCATTTCAGATGTAGTTTCCGATTGGCATTTTAAAAATAGGTGCCGATAGGCATTTCAGATATAGTTGCCAATTGGCATTTTAAAAATAGGTGCCGATAGGCATTTCAGATATAGAAGACGATAGGCATTTCAAATATAGGTGCCGATAGGCATTCCAGATATGGTTGCCGATAGGCATATCAAATATAGGTGCTGATAGGCATTTTAGATGTAGTTTCCGATAGGCATTTCAAAAATTGATGCCGATAGGCATTTCAGATATAGGTGCCGACAGGCATTTCAGATATAGTTACCGATTGGCATTTTAAAAACAGGTGCCGATAGGCATTTTAGATATAGAAGCCGATAGGTATTTCAAATATAGGTGTCGATAGGCTTTTCAGATATGGTTGCCGATAGGCATTTTAAATATAGGAGCAGATAGGCATTTCAGATGTAGTTTCCGGAAGGCATTTCAAAAATAGGTGCCGATAGGCATTTCAGAAAGAGGTGCCGATAAGCATTTCAGATATAGGTGCCGATAGGCATTTCAGATTTAGTTGCCGATTGGCACTTTAAAAATAGGTGCCGATAGGCATTTTAGATGTAGTTTCCGATAGGCATTTCAAAAATAGGTGCCGATAGGCATTTCAGATATAGGTGCCGATAGGCATATCAGATATAGTTGCCGATAGGCATTTAAAATATAGGTGCCGATAGGCATTTCATATATAGGTATCGATAGGCACTTCAGATATAGTTGCCGATTGGCATTTTAAAAATAGGTGCCGATAGACATTTCAGATATTGAAGCCGATAGGCATTTCAAATATAGGTGCCGATAGGCATTCCAGATATGGTTGCCGATAGGCATTTCAAATATAGGTGCTGATAGGCATTTCAGATTTAGTTTCCGATAGGCATTTCAAAAATAGGTGCCGATAGGCATTTCAAATATAGGTGCCAAAAGGCATTTCAGATATAGTTGCCGATTGGCATTTTAAAAATAGGTGCCGATAGGCATTTCAGATATACAAGCCGATAGGCATTTCAAATATAGGTGCCGATAGGCATTCCAGATATGGTTGCCGATAGGCATTTCAAATATAGGTGCTGATAGGCATTTCAGATGTAGTTTCCGATAGGCATTTCAAAAATAGGTGCCGATAGGCATTTTAGATATAGGTGCAGATAGGCATTTCAGATATAGTTGCCGATTGGCATTTTTAAAATAGGTGTCGATAGGCATTTCAGATATAGAAGCCGATAGGCATTTCAAATATAGGTGCCGATAGGCATTCCAGATATGGTTGCCGATAGGCATTTCAAATATAGGTGCTGATAGGCATTCCAGATGTAGTTTCCGATAGGCATTTCAAAAATTGGTGCCGATAGGCATTTCAGATATAGGTGCCGATAGGCATTTCAGATATAGTTACCGATTGGCATTTTAAAAATAGGTGCCGATAGGCATTTCAGATATAGAAGCCGATAGGTATTTCAATATAGGTGTCGATAGGCATTTCAGATATGGTCGCCGATGGGCATTTCAAATAGAGGTGTTGATAGGCATTTCAGATGTAGTTTCCGATTGGCATTTTAAAAATAGGTGCCGATAGGCATTTCAGATATAGTTGCCAATTGGCATTTTAAAAATAGGTGCCGATAGGCATTTCAGATATAGAAGACGATAGGCATTTCAAATATAGGTGCCGATAGGCATTCCAGATATGGTTGCCGATAGGCATATCAAATATAGGTGCTGATAGGCATTTTAGATGTAGTTTCCGATAGGCATTTCAAAAATTGATGCCGATAGGCATTTCAGATATAGGTGCCGACAGGCATTTCAGATATAGTTACCGATTGGCATTTTAAAAACAGGTGCCGATAGGCATTTTAGATATAGAAGCCGATAGGTATTTCAAATATAGGTGTCGATAGGCTTTTCAGATATGGTTGCCGATAGGCATTTTAAATATAGGAGCAGATAGGCATTTCAGATGTAGTTTCCGGAAGGCATTTCAAAAATAGGTGCCGATAGGCATTTCAGAAAGAGGTGCCGATAAGCATTTCAGATATAGGTGCCGATAGGCATTTCAGATTTAGTTGCCGATTGGCACTTTAAAAATAGGTGCCGATAGGCATTTTAGATGTAGTTTCCGATAGGCATTTCAAAAATAGGTGCCGATAGGCATTTCAGATATAGGTGCCGATAGGCATATCAGATATAGTTGCCGATAGGCATTTAAAATATAGGTGCCGATAGGCATTTCATATATAGGTATCGATAGGCACTTCAGATATAGTTGCCGATTGGCATTTTAAAAATAGGTGCCGATAGACATTTCAGATATTGAAGCCGATAGGCATTTCAAATATAGGTGCCGATAGGCATTCCAGATATGGTTGCCGATAGGCATTTCAAATATAGGTGCTGATAGGCATTTCAGATTTAGTTTCCGATAGGCATTTCAAAAATAGGTGCCGATAGGCATTTCAAATATAGGTGCCAAAAGGCATTTCAGATATAGTTGCCGATTGGCATTTTAAAAATAGGTGCCGATAGGCATTTCAGATATAGAAGCCGATAGGCATTTCAAATATAGGTGCCGATAGGCATTCCAGATATGGTTGCCGATAGGTATTTCAAATATAGGTGCTGATAGGCATTTCAGATGTAGATTCCGATAGGCATTTCTAAAATTGGTGCCGATAGGCATTTCAGATATAGGTGCCGATAGACATTTCAGATATAGTTGCCGATTGGCATTTTAAAAATAGGTGCCGATAGGCATTTCAGATATGGTTGCCGATAGGCATTTCAAATATTGGTGCTGTTAGGAATTTCAGATGTAGTTTCCGATAGGCATTTCAAAAATAGGTGCCGATGGGCATTTCAGATATAGGTGCCGATAGGCATTTCAGATATAGTTGCCAATTGGCATTTTAAAAATAAGTGTCGATAGGCATTTCAGATAGAGAAGCCGATAGGCATTTTAAATATAGGTGCCGATAGGCATTCCAGATATGGTTGCCGGTAGGCATTTCAAATATAGGAGCAGATAGGCATTTCAGATGTAGTTTCCGAAAGGCATTTCAAAAATAGGTGCCAATAGGCATTTCAGATATAGGTGCCGATAGGCATTTCAGATATAGTTGCCGATTGGCATTTAAAAAATAGGTGCCGATAGACATTTCAGATATAGAAGCCGATAGGCATTTCAAATATAGGTGCCGATAGGCATTCCCTATATGGTTGCCGATAGGCTATTCAAATATAAGTGCTGATAGGCATTTCAGATGTAGTTTCCGATAGGCATTTCAAAAATAGGTACCGATAGGCATTTCAGATATAGTTGCCGATTGGCATTTTAAAAATAGGTGCCTATAGGCATTTCAGATATAGTTGCCGATTGGCATTTTAGATATAGTTGCCGATTGGCATTTTAAAAATAGGTGCCGATAGGCTTTTCAGATATAGAAGCCGATAGGCATTTCAAATATAGGTGCCGATAGGCATCCCAGATATGGTTGCCAATAGGAATTTCAAATATAGGTGCTGATAGGCATTTCAGATGTAGTTACCGATAGGCATTTCAAAAATAGGTGCCGATAGGCATTTTAAATATAGGTGCCCATAGGCATTTCAGATATAGTTGCCGATTGGCATTTTAAAAATAGGTGTCGATAGGCATTTCAGATATACAAGCCGATAGGCATTTCAAATTTAGGTGCCGATAGGCATTCCAGATATGGTTGCCGATAGGCATTTCAAATATAGGTGCTGATAGGCATGCCAGATGTAGTTTCCGATAGGCATTTCAAAAATTGGTGCCGATAGGCATTTCAGATATAGGTGCCGATAGGCATTTCAGATATAGTTACCGATTGGCATTTCAAATATAGGTGCTGATAGGCATTTCAGATGTAGTTTCCGATAGGCATTTCAAAAATAGGTGCCTATAGGCATTTCAGATATAGGTGCCGATAGGCATTTCAGATATAGTTGCCAATTGGCATTTTAAAAATAGGTGCTGATAGGCATTTCAGATATAGAAGCCGATAGGCATTTCAAATATAGGTGCCGATAGGCATTCCAGATATGGTTGCCGATAGGCATTTCAAATATAGGTGCTGATAGGCATTTTAGATGTAGTTTTCGATAGGCATTTCAAAAATTGATGCCGATAGGCATTTCAGATATAGGTGCCGATAGGCATTTCAGATATAGTTGCCGATTGGCATTTTAAAAACAGGTGCCGATAGGCATTTCAGATATAGAAGCCGATAGGTATTTCAAATATAGGTGTCGATAGGCTTTTCAGATATGGTTGCCGATAGGCATTTCAAATATAGGAGCAGATAGGCATTTCAGATGTAGTTTCCGAAAGGCATTTCAAAAATAGGTGCCGATAGGCATTTCAGAAAGAGGTGCCGATAGGCATTTCAGATATAGGTGCCGATAGGCATTTCAGATTTAGTTGCCGATTGGCACTTAAAAATAGGTGTTGATAGGCATTTTAGATGTAGTTTCCGATAGGCATTTCAAAAATAGGTGCCGATAGGCATTTCAGATATAGGTGCCGATATGCATATCAGATATAGTTGCCGATAGGCATTTAAAATATAGGTGCCGATAGGCATTTCGTATATAGGTGTCGATAGGCATTTCAGATATAAATGCCGAAAGGCATTTCAGATATAGGTGCCGATAGGCATTTCTGATGTCGTTGCCGATAGGCATTTCAAATATAGGTGCTGATAGGCATTTCAGATGTAGTTTTCGATAGGCATTTCAAAAATAGGTGTCGATAGGCATTTCAGATATAAATGCCGAAAGGCATTTCAGATATAGGTGCCGATAGGCATTTCTGATGTCGTTGCCGATAGGCATTTCAAATATAGTTGCTGATAGGCATTTCAGATGTAGTTTTCGATAGGCATTTTAAAAATAGGTGCCGATAGGCATTTCAGATATAAGTGCCGATAGGCACTTCAGATATAGTTGCCAATTGGCATTTTAAAAATAGGTGCCGATAGGCATTTCAGATATTGAAGCCGATAGGCATTTAAATATAGGTGCCGATAGGCATTCCAGATATGGTTGCCGATAGGCATTTCAAATATAGGTGCTGATAGGCATTTCAGATGTAGTTTCCGATAGGCATTTCAAAAATAGGTGCCGATAGGCATTTCAGATATAGGTGCCGATAGGCATTTCAGATATAGTTGCCGATTGGCATTTTAAAAATAGGTGCCAGTAGGCATTTCAGATATAGAAGCCGATAGGCATTTCAAATATAGGTGCCGATAGGCATTCCAGATATGGTTGCCGATAGGCATTTCAAATATAGGTGCTGATAGGCATTCCAGATGTAGTTTTCGATAGGCATTTCTAAAATTGGTGCCGATAGGCATTTCAGATATAGGTGCCGATAGGCATTTCAGATATAGTTGCCGATTAGCATTTTAAAAATAGTTGCCGATAGGCATTATAGATATGGAAGCCGATAGGTATTTCAAATGTAGGTGTCGATAGGCATTTCAAATATGGTTGCCGATAGGCATTTCAAATATTGGTGCTGATAGGCATTTCAGATGTAGTTTCTGATAGGCATTTCAAAAATAGGTGCCGATAGGCATTTCAGATATAGGTGCCGATAGGCATTTCAGATATAGTTGCCGATTGGCATTTTAAAAATAGGTGCCGATAGGCATTTCAGATATAGAAGCCGATAAGCATTTCAAATATAGTTGCCGATAGGCATTCCAGATTTGGTTGCCGATAGGCATTTCAAATATAGGTGCTGATAGGCATTTCAGAAGTAGTTTCCGATAGGCATTTCAAAAATAGGTGCCGATGGGCATTTCAGATATAGGTGCCGATAGGCATTTCAGATATAGTTGCCAATTGGCATTTTAAAAATAAGTGTCGATAGGCATTTCAAATAGAGAGGCCGATAGGCATTTTAAATATAGGTGCCGATAGGCATTCCAGATATGGTTGCCGATAGGCATTTCAAATATAGGAGCAGATAGGCATTTCAGATGTAGTTTCCGAAAGGCAATTCAAAAATAGGTGTCAATAGGCATTTCAGATATTGGTGCCGATAGGCATTTCAGATATAGTTGCCGATTGGCATTTTAAAAATAGGTGCCGATAGGCATTTCAGATATAGAAGCCGATAGGCATTTCAAATATAGGTGCCGATAGGCATTTACTATATGGTTGCCGATAGGCTATTCAAATATAAGTGCTGATAGGCATTTCAGATGTAGTTGCCGATTGGCATTTTAAAAATGGGTGCCGATAGGCATTTCAGATATAGTTGCCGATTGGCATTTCAAAAATAGGTGCCGATAGGCATTTTAGATATAGGTGCCGATAGGCATATCAGATATAGTTGCCGATAGGCATTTCAAATATAGGTGCTGATAGGCATTTCAGATGTAGTGTTCGATAGGCATTTCAAAAATAGGTGCCGATAGGCATTTCAGATATAGGTGCCGATAGGCATTTCAGATATAGTTGCCGATTGGCATTTTAAATATAGGTGCCGATAGGCATTTCAGATATAGTTGCCGATTGGCATTTCAAAAATAGGTGCCGATAGGCATTTCAGATATAGGTGCCGATAGGCATATCAGATATAGTTGCCGATAGGCATTTCAAATATAGGTGCTGATAGGCATTTCAGATGTAGTTTTCGATAGGCATTTCAAAAATAGGTGCCGATAGGCATTTCAGATATAGGTGCCGATAGGCATTTCAGATATAGTTGCCGGTTGGCATTTTAAATATAGGTGCCGATAGGCATTTCAGATATAGAAGCCGATAGGCATTTCAAATATAGGTGCTGATAGGCATTGCAGATATGGTTGCCGATAGGCATTTCAAATATAGGTGCTGATAGGCATTTCAGATGTAGTTTCCGATAGGCATTTCAAAAATAGGTGCCGATAGGCATTTCAGATATAGGTGCCGATAGGCATTTCAGATATAGTTGCCGATTGGCATTTTAAAAATAGGTGCCGATAGGCATTTCAGATATAGAAGCCGATGGGCATTTCAAATGTAGGTGCCGATAGGCAATCCAGATATGGTTGCCGATAGGCATTTCAAATATAGGTGCTGATAGGCATTTCAGATGTAGTTTCCGATAGGCATTTCAAAAATAGGTGCCGATAGGCATTTCAGATATAGGTGCCGATAGGCATTTCAGATATAGTTGCCAATTGGCATTTTAAAAATAGGTGCCGATAGGCATTTCAGATATAGAAGACGATAGGCATTTCAAATATAGGTGCCGATAGGCATTCCAGATATGGTTGCCGATAGGCATTTCAAATATAGGCGCTGATAGGCATTTTAGATGTATTTTCCGATAGGCATATCAAAAATTGATGCCGATAGGCATTTCAGATATAGGTGCCGATAGGCATTTCAGATATAGGTGCCGATAGGCATTTCAGATATAGTTGCCGATTGGCATTTTAAAAACAGGTGCCGATAGGCATTTTAGATATAGAAGCCGATAGGTATTTCAAATATAGGTGTCGATAGGCTTTTCAGATATGGTTGCCGATAGGCATTTTAAATATAGGAGCAGATAGGCATTTCAGATGTAGTTTCCGAAAGGCATTTCAAAAATAGGTGCCGATAGGCATTTCAGAAAGAGGTGCCGATAGGCATTTCAGATATAGGTGCCGATAGGCATTTCAGACTTAGTTGCCGATTGGCACTTTAAAAATAGGTGCCGATAGGCATTTTAGATATAGTTTCCGATAGGCATTTCAAAAATAGGTGCCGATAGGCATTTCAGATATAGGTCCCGATAGGCATATCAGATATAGTTGCCGATAGGCATTTAAAATATAGGTGCCGAAAGGCATTTCATATATAGGTGTCGATAGGCATTTCAGATATAAATGCCGAAAGGCATTTCAGATATAGGTGCCGATAGGCATTTCTGATGTGGTTGCCGATAGGAATTTCAAATATAGGTGCTGATAGGCATTTCAGATGTAGATTTCGATAGGCATTTCAAAAATAGGTGCCGATAGGCATTTCAGATATAGGTGCCGATAGGCACTTCAGATATAGTTGCCGATTGGCATTTTAAAAATAGGTGCCGATAGGCATTCCAGATTTGGTTGCCGATAGGCATTTCAAATATAGGTGCTGATAGGCATTTCAGAAGTAGTTTCCGATAGGCATTTCAAAAATAGGTGCCGATGGGCATTTCAGATATAGGTGCCGATAGGCATTTCAGATATAGTTGCCAATTGGCATTTTAAAAATAAGTGTCGATAGGCATTTCAAATAGAGAGGCCGATAGGCATTTTAAATATAGGTGCCGATAGGCATTCCAGATATGGTTGCCGATAGGCATTTCAAATATAGGAGCAGATAGGCATTTCAGATGTAGTTTCCGAAAGGCAATTCAAAAATAGGTGTCAATAGGCATTTCAGATATTGGTGCCGATAGGCATTTCAGATATAGTTGCCGATTGGCATTTTAAAAATAGGTGCCGATAGGCATTTCAGATATAGAAGCCGATAGGCATTTCAAATATAGGTGCCGATAGGCATTTACTATATGGTTGCCGATAGGCTATTCAAATATAAGTGCTGATAGGCATTTCAGATGTAGTTGCCGATTGGCATTTTAAAAATGGGTGCCGATAGGCATTTCAGATATAGTTGCCGATTGGCATTTCAAAAATAGGTGCCGATAGGCATTTCAGATATAGGTGCCGATAGGCATATCAGATATAGTTGCCGATAGGCATTTCAAATATAGGTGCTGATAGGCATTTCAGATGTAGTTTTCGATAGGCATTTCAAAAATAGGTGCCGATAGGCATTTCAGATATAGGTGCCGATAGGCATTTCAGATATAGTTGCCGATTGGCATTTTAAATATAGGTGCCGATAGGCATTTCAGATATAGTTGCCGATTGGCATTTCAAAAATAGGTGCCGATAGGCATTTCAGATATAGGTGCCGATAGGCATATCAGATATAGTTGCCGATAGGCATTTCAAATATAGGTGCTGATAGGCATTTCAGATGTAGTTTTCGATAGGCATTTCAAAAATAGGTGCCGATAGGCATTTCAGATATAGGTGCCGATAGGCATTTCAGATATAGTTGCCGGTTGGCATTTTAAATATAGGTGCCGATAGGCATTTCAGATATAGAAGCCGATAGGCATTTCAAATATAGGTGCTGATAGGCATTCCAGATATGGTTGCCGATAGGCATTTCAAATATAGGTGCTGATAGGCATTTCAGATGTAGTTTCCGATAGGCATTTCAAAAATAGGTGCCGATAGGCATTTCAGATATAGGTGCCGATAGGCATTTCAGATATAGTTGCCGATTGGCATTTTAAAAATAGGTGCCGATAGGCATTTCAGATATAGAAGCCGATGGGCATTTCAAATGTAGGTGCCGATAGGCAATCCAGATATGGTTGCCGATAGGCATTTCAAATATAGGTGCTGATAGGCATTTCAGATGTAGTTTCCGATAGGCATTTCAAAAATAGGTGCCGATAGGCATTTCAGATATAGGTGCCGATAGGCATTTCAGATATAGTTGCCAATTGGCATTTTAAAAATAGGTGCCGATAGGCATTTCAGATATAGAAGACGATAGGCATTTCAAATATAGGTGCCGATAGGCATTCCAGATATGGTTGCCGATAGGCATTTCAAATATAGGCGCTGATAGGCATTTTAGATGTATTTTCCGATAGGCATATCAAAAATTGATGCCGATAGGCATTTCAGATATAGGTGCCGATAGGCATTTCAGATATAGGTGCCGATAGGCATTTCAGATATAGGTGCCGATAGGCATTTCAGATATAGTTGCCGATTGGCATTTTAAAAACAGGTGCCGATAGGCATTTTAGATATAGAAGCCGACAGGTATTTCAAATATAGGTGTCGATAGGCTTTTCAGATATGGTTGCCGATAGGCATTTTAAATATAGGAGCAGATAGGCATTTCAGATGTAGTTTCCGAAAGGCATTTCAAAAATAGGTGCCGATAGGCATTTCAGAAAGAGGTGCCGATAGGCATTTCAGATATAGGTGCCGATAGGCATTTCAGACTTAGTTGCCGATTGGCACTTTAAAAATAGGTGCCGATAGGCATTTTAGATATAGTTTCCGATAGGCATTTCAAAAAAAGGTGCCGATAGGCATTTCAGATATAGGTCCCGATAGGCATATCAGATATAGTTGCCGATAGGCATTTAAAAT
The DNA here is from genome assembly GCA_034508555.1 of Venustoraphidia nigricollis. Lineage (NCBI taxonomy): Eukaryota > Metazoa > Arthropoda > Insecta > Raphidioptera > Raphidiidae > Venustoraphidia > Venustoraphidia nigricollis. The sequence goes on from JAVRKA010000486.1 coordinate 68,749, forward strand.
ATAGGTGCCGAAAGGCATTTCATATATAGGTGTCGATAGGCATTTCAGATATAAATGCCGAAAGGCATTTCAGATATAGGTGCCGATAGGCATTTCTGATGTGGTTGCCGATAGGAATTTCAAATATAGGTGCTGATAGGCATTTCAGATGTAGATTTCGATAGGCATTTCAAAAATAGGTGCCGATAGGCATTTCAGATATAGGTGCCGATAGGCACTTCAGATATAGTTGCCGATTGGCATTTTAAAAATAGGTGCCGATAGGCATTTCAGATATTGAAGCCAAAAGGCATTTCAAATATAGGTGCCGATAGGCATTCCAGATATGGTTGCCGATAGGCATTTCAAATATAGGTGCTGATAGGCATTTCAGATGTAGTTTCCGATAGGCATTTCAAAAATAGGTGCCGATAGGCATTTCAGATATAGGTGCCGATAGGCATTTCAGATATAGTTGCCGATTGGCATTTCAAAAATAGGTGCCGATAGGCATTTCAGATATAGAAGCCGATAGGCATTTTAAATATAGGTGCCGATAGGCATTCCAGATATAGTTGCCGATAGGTATTTCAAATATAGGTGCTGATAGGCATTTCAGATGTATTTTCCGATAGGCATTTCTAAAATTGGTGCCGATAGGCATTTCAGATATAGTTGCCGATTGGCATTTTAAAAATAGGTGCCGATAGGCATTTCAGATATAGAAGCCGATAGGCGTTTCAAATATAGGTGCCGATAGGCATTCCAGATATGGTTGCCGATAGGTATTTCAAATATAGGTGCTGATAGGCATTTCAGATATAGTTGGCGATTGGCATTTTAAAAATAGGTGTCGATAGGCATTTCAGATATAGAAGCCGATAGGCATTTCAAATATAGGTGCCGATAGGCATTCAAGATATGGTTGCCGATAGGCATTTCAAAAATAGGTGCCGAAAGGCATTTCAGATATAGGTGCCGATAGGCATTTCAGATATAGTTGCCGATTAGGATTTTAAAAATAGGTGCCGATAGGCATTTCAGATATAGAAGCTGATAGGCATTTCAAATATAGGTGCTGATAGGCATTCCAGATATGGTTGCCGATAGGCATTTCAAATATAGGTGCTGACAGGCATTTCAGATGTAGTTTCCGATAGGCATTTCAAAAATAGGTGCCGATAGGCATTTCAAATATAGGTGCCGATAGGCATTTCAGATATAGTTGCCGATTGGCATTTTAAAAATAGGTGCCGATAGGCATTTCAGATATAGAAGCCGATAGGCATTTCAAATATAGGTGCCGATAAGCATTCCAGATATGGTTGCCGATAGGCATTTCAAATATAGGTGCTGATAGGCATTCCAGATGTAGTTTCCGATAGGCATTTCAAAAATTGGTGCCGATAGGCATTTCAGATATATGTGCCGATAGGCATTTCAGATATAGTTACCGATTGGCATTGTTAAAATAGGTGCCGATAGGCATTTCAGATATAGAAGCCGATAGGTATTTCAAATATAGGTGTCGATAGGCATTTCAGATATGGTTGCCGATAGGCATTTCAAATATAAGTGCTGATAGGCATTTCAGATGTAGTTTCTGATAGGCATTTCAAAAATAGGTGCCGATAGGCATTTCAGATATAGGTGCCGATAGGCATTTCAGATATAGTAGCCGATTGGCATTTTAAAAATAGGTGCCGATACGCATTTCAGATATAGAAGCCGATAGGTATTTCAAATATAGGTGTCGATAGGCATTTCAGATATGGTTGCCGATAGGCATTTCAAATATAGGTGCTGATAGGCATTTCAGATGTAGTTTCCGATAGGCATTTCAAAAATAGGTGCCGATAGGCATTTCAGATATAGGTGCCGATAGGCATTTCAGATATATTTGGCGATTGGCATTTTAAAAAGAGGTATCGATAGGCATTTCAGATATAGAAGCCGATAGGCATTTCAAATATAGGTGCCGATAGGCATTCCAGATATGGTTGCCGATAGGCATTTCAAATATAGGTGCTGATAGGCATTCCAGATGTAGTTTCCGATAGGCATTTCAAAAATTGGTGCCGATAGGCATTTCAGATATAGGTGCCGATAGGCATTTTAGATATAGTTACCGATTGGCATTTTAAAAATAGGTGCCGATAGGCATTTTAGATATAGAAGCCGATAGGTATTTCAAATATAGGTGTCGATAGGCATTTCAGATTTGGTTGCCGATAGGCATTTCAAATATAAGTGCTGATGGGCATTTCAGATGTAGTTTCCGATAGGCATTTCAAAAATAGGTGCCGATAGGCATTTCAGATATAGGTGCCGATAGGCATTTCAGATATATTTGCCGACTGGCATTTTAAAAATAGGTGCCGATAGGCATTTCAGATATAGAAGCCGATAGTCATTTCAAATATAGGTGCCGATAGGCATTCCGGATATGGTTGCCGATAGGCATTTTAAATATAGGTGCTGATAGGCATTTCAGATGTAGTTTCCGATAGGCATTTCAAAAATAGGTGCCGATGGGCATTTCAGATATAGGTGCCGATAGGCATTTCAGATATAGTTGCCAATGGGCATTTTAAAAATAAGTGTCGATAGGCATTTCAGACAGAGAAGCCGATAGGCATTTTAAATATAGGTGCCGATAGGCATTCCAGATATGGTTGCCGATAGGCATTTCAAATATAGGTGCTGATAGGCATTTTAGATGTAGTTTCCGATAGGCATTTCAAAAATTTATGCCGATAGGCATTTCAGATATAGGTGCCGATAGGCATTTCAGATATAGTTGCCGATTGGCATTTTAAAAATAGGTGCCGATAGGCATTTCAGATATAGAAGCCAATAGGCATTTCAAATATAGGTGCCGATAGGCATTCCCTATATGGTTGCCGATAGGCTATTCAAATATAAGTGCTGATAGGCATTTCAGATGTAGTTTCCGATAGGCATTTCAAAAATAGGAACCGATAGGCATTTCAGATATAGTTGCCGATTGGCATTTTAAAAATAGGTGCCTATAGGCATTTCAGATATAGTTGCCGATTGGAATTTCAGATATAGTTGCCGATTGGCATTTTAAAAATAGGTGCCGATAGGCATTTCAGATATAGAAGCCGATAGGCATTTCAAATATAGGTGCCGATAGGCATCCCAGATATTGTTGCCGATAGGAATTTCAAATATAGGTGCTGATAGGCATTTCAGATGTAGTTTCCGATAGGCATTTCAAAAATAGGTGCCGATAAGCATTTTTAATATAGGTGCCCATAGGCATTTCAGATATAGTTGCCGATTGGCATTTTAAAAATAAGTGTCGATAGGCATTTCAGATATACAAGCCGATAGGCATTTCAAATATAGGTGCCGATAGGTATTCCAGATATGGTTGCCGATAGGCATTTCAAATATAGGTGCTGATAGGCATTTCAGATGTAGTTTCCGATAGGCATTTCAAAAATAGGTGCCGATAGGCATTTTAGATATAGTTGCAGATAGGCATTTCTGATATAGTTGCCGATTGGCATTTTAAAAATAGGTGCCGATAGGCATTTTAGATATAGAAGCCGATAGGTATTTCAAATATAGGTGTCGATAGGCATTTCAGATTTGGTTGCCGATAGGCATTTCAAATATAAGTGCTGATAGGCATTTCAGATGTAGTTTCCGATAGGCATTTCAAAAATAGGAACCGATAGGCATTTCAGATATAGTTGCCGATTGGCATTTTAAAAATAGGTGCCTATAGGCATTTCAGATATAGTTGCCGATTGGAATTTCAGATATAGTTGCCGATTGGCATTTTAAAAATAGGTGCCGATAGGCATTTCAGATATAGAAGCCGATAGGCATTTCAAATATAGGTGCCGATAGGCATCCCAGATATTGTTGCCGATAGGAATTTCAAATATAGGTGCTGATAGGCATTTCAGATGTAGTTTCCGATAGGCATTTCAAAAATAGGTGCCGATAAGCATTTTAAATATAGGTGCCCATAGGCATTTCAGATATAGTTGCCGATTGGCATTTTAAAAATAAGTGTCGATAGGCATTTCAGATATACAAGCCGATAGGCATTTCAAATATAGGTGCCGATAGGTATTCCAGATATGGTTGCCGATAGGCATTTCAAATATAGGTGCTGATAGGCATTTCAGATGTAGTTTCCGATAGGCATTTCAAAAATAGGTGCCGATAGGCATTTTAGATATAGGTGCAGATAGGCATTTCTGATATAGTTGCCGATTGGCATTTTAAAAATAGGTGTCGATAGGCATTTCAGATATAGAAGCCGATAGGCATTTCAAATATAGGTGCCGATAGGCATTCCAGATATGGTTGCCGATAGGCATTTCAAATATAGGTGCTGATAGGCATTCCAGATGTAGTTTCCGATAGGCATTTCAAAAATTGGTGCCGATAGGCATTTCAGATTCAGGTGCCGATAGGCATTTCAGATATAGTTACCGATTGGCATTTTAAAAATAGGTGCCGATAGGCATTTCAGATATAGAAGCCGATAGGTATTTCAATATAGGTGTCGATAGGCATTTCAAATAGAGGTGCTGATAGGCATTTCAGATGTAGTTTCCGATAGGCATTTCAAAAATAGGTGCCGATAGGCATTTCAGATATAGGTGCCGATAGGCATTTCAGATATAGTTGCCGATTGGCATTTTAAAAATAGGTGCCGATAGGCATTTCAGATATAGTTGCCAATTGGCATTTTAAAAATAGGTGCAGATAGGCATTTCAGATATAGAAGACGATAGGCATTTCAAATATAGGTGCCGATAGTCATTCCGGATATGGTTGCCGATAGGCATTTTAAATATAGGTGCTGATAGGCATTCCAGATGTAGTTTCCGATAGGCATTTCAAAAATTGGTGCCGATAGGCATTTCAGATATAGGTGCCGATAGGCATTTCAGATATAGTTACCGATTGGCATTTTAAAAATAGGTGCCGATAGGCATTTTAGATATAGAAGCCGATAGGTATTTCAAATATAGGTGTCGATAGGCATTTCAGATTTGGTTGCCGATAGGCATTTCAAATATAGGTGCTGATGGGCATTTCAGATGTAGTTTCCGATAGGCATTTCAAAAATAGGTGCCGATAGGCATTTCAGATATAGGTGCCGATAGGCATTTCAGATATATTTGCCGACTGGCATTTTAAAAATAGGTGCCGATAGGCATTTCAGATATAGAAGCCGATAGTCATTTCAAATATAGGTGCCGATAGGCATTCCGGATATGGTTGCCGATAGGCATTTTAAATATAGGTGCTGATAGGCATTTCAGATGTAGTTTCCGATAGGCATTTCAAAAATAGATGCCGATGGGCATTTCAGATATAGGTGCCGATAGGCATTTCAGATATAGTTGCCAATGGGCATTTTAAAAATAAGTGTCGATAGGCATTTCAGACAGAGAAGCCGATAGGCATTTTAAATATAGGTGCCGATAGGCATTCCAGATATGGTTGCCGATAGGCATTTCAAATATAGGTGCTGATAGGCATTTTAGATGTAGTTTCCGATAGGCATTTCAAAAATTTATGCCGATAGGCATTTCAGATATAGGTGCCGATAGGCATTTCAGATATAGTTGCCGATTGGCATTTTAAAAATAGGTGCCGATAGGCATTTCAGATATAGAAGCCAATAGGCATTTCAAATATAGGTGCCGATAGGCATTCCCTATATGGTTGCCGATAGGCTATTCAAATATAAGTGCTGATAGGCATTTCAGATGTAGTTTCCGATAGGCATTTCAAAAATAGGAACCGATAGGCATTTCAGATATAGTTGCCGATTGGCATTTTAAAAATAGGTGCCTATAGGCATTTCAGATATAGTTGCCGATTGGAATTTCAGATATAGTTGCCGATTGGCATTTTAAAAATAGGTGCCGATAGGCATTTCAGATATAGAAGCCGATAGGCATTTCAAATATAGGTGCCGATAGGCATCCCAGATATTGTTGCCGATAGGAATTTCAAATATAGGTGCTGATAGGCATTTCAGATGTAGTTTCCGATAGGCATTTCAAAAATAGGTGCCGATAAGCATTTTAAATATAGGTGCCCATAGGCATTTCAGATATAGTTGCCGATTGGCATTTTAAAAATAAGTGTCGATAGGCATTTCAGATATACAAGCCGATAGGCATTTCAAATATAGGTGCCGATAGGTATTCCAGATATGGTTGCCGATAGGCATTTCAAATATAGGTGCTGATAGGCATTTCAGATGTAGTTTCCGATAGGCATTTCAAAAATAGGTGCCGATAGGCATTTTAGATATAGGTGCAGATAGGCATTTCTGATATAGTTGCCGATTGGCATTTTAAAAATAGGTGCCGATAGGCATTTTAGATATAGAAGCCGATAGGTATTTCAAATATAGGTGTCGATAGGCATTTCAGATTTGGTTGCCGATAGGCATTTCAAATATAAGTGCTGATAGGCATTTCAGATGTAGTTTCCGATAGGCATTTCAAAAATAGGAACCGATAGGCATTTCAGATATAGTTGCCGATTGGCATTTTAAAAATAGGTGCCTATAGGCATTTCAGATATAGTTGCCGATTGGAATTTCAGATATAGTTGCCGATTGGCATTTTAAAAATAGGTGCCGATAGGCATTTCAGATATAGAAGCCGATAGGCATTTCAAATATAGGTGCCGATAGGCATCCCAGATATTGTTGTCGATAGGAATTTCAAATATAGGTGCTGATAGGCATTTCAGATGTAGTTTCCGATAGGCATTTCAAAAATAGGTGCCGATAAGCATTTTAAATATAGGTGCCCATAGGCATTTCAGATATAGTTGCCGATTGGCATTTTAAAAATAAGTGTCGATAGGCATTTCAGATATACAAGCCGATAGGCATTTCAAATATAGGTGCCGATAGGTATTCCAGATATGGTTGCCGATAGGCATTTCAAATATAGGTGCTGATAGGCATTTCAGATGTAGTTTCCGATAGGCATTTCAAAAATAGGTGCCGATAGGCATTTTAGATATAGGTGCAGATAGGCATTTCTGATATAGTTGCCGATTGGCATTTTAAAAATAGGTGTCGATAGGCATTTCAGATATAGAAGCCGATAGGCATTTCAAATATAGGTGCCGATAGGCATTCCAGATATGGTTGCCGATAGGCATTTCAAATATAGGTGCTGATAGGCATTCCAGATGTAGTTTCCGATAGGCATTTCAAAAATTGGTGCCGATAGGCATTTCAGATATAGTTACCGATTGGCATTTCAAAAATAGGTGCCGATAGGCATTTCAGATATAGAAGCCGATAGGTATTTCAATATAGGTGTCGATAGGCATTTCAAATAGAGGTGCTGATAGGCATTTCAGATGTAGTTTCCGATAGGCATTTCAAAAATAGGTGCCGATAGGCATTTCAGATATAGGTGCCGATAGGCATTTCAGATATAGTTGCCGATTGGCATTTTAAAAATAGGTGCCGATAGGCATTTCAGATATAGTGTCCAATTGGCATTTTAAAAATAGGTGCAGATAGGCATTTCAGATATAGAAGCCGATAGGCATTTCAAATATAGGTGCCGATAGGCATCCCAGATATTGTTGTCGATAGGAATTTCAAATATAGGTGCTGATAGGCATTTCAGATGTAGTTTCCGATAGGCATTTCAAAAATAGGTGCCGATAAGCATTTTAAATATAGGTGCCCATAGGCATTTCAGATATAGTTGCCGATTGGCATTTTAAAAATAAGTGTCGATAGGCATTTCAGATATACAAGCCGATAGGCATTTCAAATATAGGTGCCGATAGGTATTCCAGATATGGTTGCCGATAGGCATTTCAAATATAGGTGCTGATAGGCATTTCAGATGTAGTTTCCGATAGGCATTTCAAAAATAGGTGCCGATAGGCATTTTAGATATAGGTGCAGATAGGCATTTCTGATATAGTTGCCGATTGGCATTTTAAAAATAGGTGTCGATAGGCATTTCAGATATAGAAGCCGATAGGCATTTCAAATATAGGTGCCGATAGGCATTCCAGATATGGTTGCCGATAGGCATTTCAAATATAGGTGCTGATAGGCATTCCAGATGTAGTTTCCGATAGGCATTTCAAAAATTGGTGCCGATAGGCATTTCAGATATAGTTACCGATTGGCATTTCAAAAATAGGTGCCGATAGGCATTTCAGATATAGAAGCCGATAGGTATTTCAATATAGGTGTCGATAGGCATTTCAAATAGAGGTGCTGATAGGCATTTCAGATGTAGTTTCCGATAGGCATTTCAAAAATAGGTGCCGATAGGCATTTCAGATATAGGTGCCGATAGGCATTTCAGATATAGTTGCCGATTGGCATTTTAAAAATAGGTGCCGATAGGCATTTCAGATATAGTGTCCAATTGGCATTTTAAAAATAGGTGCAGATAGGCATTTCAGATATAGAAGACGATAGGCATTTCAAATATAGGTGCCGATAGTCATTCCAGATATGGTTGCCGATAGGCATATCAAATATAGGTGCTGATAGGCATTTCAGATGTAGTTTCCGATAGGCATTTCAAAAATTGATGCCGATAGGCATTTCAGATATAGGTGCCGACAGGCATTTCAGATATAGTTACCGATTGGCATTTTAAAAACAGGTGCCGATAGGCATTTTAGATATAGAAGCCGATAGGTATTTCAAATATAGGTGTCGATAGGCTTTTCAGATATGGTTGCCGATAGGCATTTTAAATATAGGAGCAGATAGGCATTTCAGATGTAGTTTCCGAAAGGCATTTCAAAAATAGGTGCCGATAGGCATTTCAGAAAGAGGTGCCGATAAGCATTTCAGATATAGGTGCCGATAGGCATTTCAGATTTAGTTGCCGATTGGCACTTTAAAAATAGGTGCCGATAGGCATTTTAGATGTAGTTTCCGATAGGCATTTCAAAAATAGGTGCCGATAGGCATTTCAGATATAGGTGCCGATAGGCATATCAGATATAGTTGCCGATAGGCATTTAAAATATAGGTGCCGATAGGCATTTCATATATAGGTATCGATAGGCACTTCAGATATAGTTGCCGATTGGCATTTTAAAAATAGGTGCCGATAGACATTTCAGATATTGAAGCCGATAGGCATTTCAAATATAGGTGCCGATAGGCATTCCAGATATGGTTGCCGATAGGCATTTCAAATATAGGTGCTGATAGGCATTTCAGATTTAGTTTTCGATAGGCATTTCAAAAATAGGTGCCGATAGGCATTTCAAATATATGTGCCGATAGGCATTTCAGATATAGTTGCCGATTGGCATTTTAAAAATAGATGCCGATAGGCATTTCAGATATAGAAGCCGATAGGCAATTCAAATATAGGTGCCGATAGGCATTCCAGATATGGTTGCCGATAGGTATTTCAAATATAGGTGCTGATAGGCATTTCAGATGTAGTTTCCGATAGGCATTTCTAAAATTGGTGCCGATAGGCATTTCAGATATAGGTGCCGATAGGCATTTCAGATATAGTTGCCGATTGGCATTTTAAAAATAGGTGCCGATAGGCATTTCAGATATGGTTGCCGATAGGCATTTCAAATATTGGTGCTGTTAGGAATTTCAGATGTAGTTTCCGATAGGCATTTCAAAAATAGGTGCCGATGGGCATTTCAGATATAGGTGCCGATAGGCATTTCAGATATAGTTGCCAATTGGCATTTTAAAAATAAGTGTCGATAGGCATTTCAGATAGAGAAGCCGATAGGCATTTTAAATATAGGTGCCGATAGGCATTCCAGATATGGTTGCCGGTAGGCATTTCAAATATAGGAGCAGATAGGCATTTCAGATGTAGTTTCCGAAAGGCATTTCAAAAATAGGTGCCAATAGGCATTTCAGATATAGGTGCCGATAGGCATTTCAGATATAGTTGCCGATTGGCATTTAAAAAATAGGTGCCGATAGGCATTTCAGATATAGAAGCCGATAGGCATTTCAAATATAGGTGCCGATAGGCATTCCCTATATGGTTGCCAATAGGCTATTCAAATATAAGTGCTGATAGGCATTTCAGATGTAGTTTCCGATAGGCATTTCAAAAATAGGTACCGATAGGCATTTCAGATATAGTTGCCGATTGGCATTTTAAAAATAGGTGCCTATAGGCATTTCAGATATAGTTGCCGATTGGCATTTCAGATATAGTTGCCGATTGGCATTTTAAAAATAGGTGCCGATAGGCTTTTCAGATATAGAAGCCGATAGGCATTTCAAATATAGGTGCCGATAGGCATCCCAGATATGGTTGCCAATAGGAATTTCAAATATAGGTGCTGATAGGCATTTCAGATGTAGTTTCCGATAGGCATTTCAAAAATAGGTGCCGATAGGCATTTTAAATATAGGTGCCCATAGGCATTTCAGATATAGTTGCCGATTGGCATTTTAAAAATAGGTGTCGATAGGCATTTCAGATATACAAGCCGATAGGCATTTCAAATATAGGTGCCGATAGGCATTCCAGATATGGTTGCCGATAGGCATTTCAAATATAGGTGCTGATAGGCATGCCAGATGTAGTTTCCGATAGGCATTTCAAAAATTGGTGCCGATAGGCATTTCAGATATAGGTGCCGATAGGCATTTCAGATATAGTTACCGATTGGCATTTCAAATATAGGTGCTGATAGGCATTTCAGATGTAGTTTCCGATAGGCATTTCAAAAATAGGTGCCTATAGGCATTTCAGATATAGGTGCCGATAGGCATTTCAGATATAGTTGCCAATTGGCATTTTAAAAATAGGTGGTGATAGGCATTTCAGATATAGAAGCCGATAGGCATTTCAAATATAGGTGCCGATAGGCATTCCAGATATGGTTGCCGATAGGCATTTCAAATATAGGTGCTGATAGGCATTTTAGATGTAGTTTTCGATAGGCATTTCAAAAATTGATGCCGATAGGCATTTCAGATATAGGTGCCGATAGCAATTTCAGATATAGTTGCCGATTGGCATTTTAAAAACAGGTGCCGATAGGCATTTCAGATATAGAAGCCGATAGGTATTTCAAATATAGGTGTCGATAGGCTTTTCAGATATGGTTGCCGATAGGCATTTCAAATATAGGAGCAGATAGGCATTTCAGATGTAGTTTCCGATAGGCATTTCAAAAATAGGTGCCGATAGGCATTTAAGATATTAGTGCCGATAGGCACTTCAGATATAGTTGCCAATTGGCATTTTAAAAATAGGTGCCGATAGGCATTTCAGATATTGAAGCCGATAGGCATTTAAATATAGGTGCCGATAGGCATTCCAGATATGGTTGCCGATAGGCATTTCAAATATAGGTGCTGATAGGCATTTCAGATGTAGTTTCCGATAGGCATTTCAAAAATAGGTGCCGATAGGCATTTCAGATATAGGTGCCGATAGGCATTTCAGATATAGTTGCCGATTGGCATTTTAAAAATAGGTGCCAATAGGCATTTCAGATATAGAAGCCGATAGGCATTTCAAATATAGGTGCCGATAGGCATTCCAGATATGGTTGCCGATAGGCATTTCAAATATTGGTGCTGATAGGCATTTCAGATGTAGTTTCCGATAGGCATTCCAAAAATAGGTGCCGATAGGCATTTCAGATATAGGTGCCGATAGGCATTTCAGATATAGTTGCCGATTAGCATTTTAAAAATAGTTGCCGATAGGCATTATAGATATGGAAGCCGATAGGTATTTCAAATATAGGTGTCGATAGGCATTTCAGATATGGTTGCCGATAGGCATTTCAAATATTGGTGCTGATAGGCATTTCAGATGTAGTTTCCGATAGGCATTTCAAAAATAGGTGCCGATAGGCATTTCAGATATAGGTGCCGATAGGCATTTCAGATATAGTTGCCGATTGGCATTTTAAAAATAGGTGCCGATAGGCATTTCAGATATAGAAGCCGATAAGCATTTCAAATATAGGTGCCGATAGGCATTCCAGATTTGGTTGCCGATAGGCATTTCAATTATAGGTGCTGATAGGCATTTCAGAAGTAGTTTCCGATAGGCATTTCAAAAATAGGTGCCGATGGGCATTTCAGATATAGGTGCCGATAGGCATTTCAGATATAGTTGCCAATTGGCATTTTAAAAATAAGTGTCGATAGGCATTTCAAATAGAGAGGCCGATAGGCATTTTAAATATAGGTGCCGATAGGCATTCCAGATATGGTTGCCGATAGGCATTTCAAATATAGGAGCAGATAGGCATTTCAGATGTAGTTTCCGAAAGGCATTTCAAAAATAGGTGTCAATTTGCATTTCAGATATTGGTGCCGATAGGCATTTCAGATATAGTTGCCGATTGGCATTTTAAAAATAGGTGCCGATAGGCATTTCAGATATAGTTGCCGATTGGCATTTCAAATATAGGTGCTGATAGGCATTTCAGATGTAGTTTTCGATAGGCATTTCAAAAATAGGTGCCGATAGGCATTTCAGATATAGGTGCCGATAGGCATTTCAGATATAGTTGCCGATTGGCATTTTAAATATAGCTGCCGATAGGCATTTCAGATATAGTTGCCGATTGGCATTTCAAAAATAGGTGCCGATAGGCATTTCAGATATAGGTGCCGATAGGCATATCAGATATAGTTACCGATAGGCATTTCAAATATAGGTGCTGATAGGCATTTCGGATGTAGTTTTCGATAGGCATTTCAAAAATAGGTGCCGATAGGCATTTCAGATATAGGTGCCGATAGGCATTTCAGATATAGTTGCCGGTTGGCATTTTAAATATAGGTGCCGATAGGCATTTCAGATATAGAAGCCGATAGGCATTTCAAATATAGGTGCTGATAGGCATTCCAGATATGGTTGCCGATAGGCATTTCAAATATAGGTGCTGATAGGCATTTCAGATGTAGTTTCCGATAGAAATTTCAAAAATTGGTGCCGATAAGCATTTCAGATATAGGTGCCGATAGGCATTTCAGACATAGTTGCCGATTAGCATTTTAAAAATAGGTGCCGATAGGCAATTTAGATATAGAAGCCGATGGGTATTTCAAATATTGGTTTCGAGAGGCATTTCAGGTATGGTTGTCGATAGGCATTTCCAATATTGGTGCTGATAGGCATTTCAGATGTAATTTCCGTTAGGCATTTCAAAAATAGGTGCCGATAGGCATTTCAGATATAGTTGCCGATTGGCATTTTAAATATAGCTGCCGATAGGCATTTCAGATATAGTTGCCGATTGGCATTTCAAAAATAGGTGCCGATAGGCATTTCAGATATAGGTGCCGATAGGCATATCAGATATAGTTACCGATAGGCATTTCAAATATAGGTGCTGATAGGCATTTCGGATGTAGTTTTCGATAGGCATTTCAAAAATAGGTGCCGATAGGCATTTCAGATATAGGTGCCGATAGGCATTTCAGATATAGTTGCCGGTTGGCATTTTAAATATAGGTGCCGATAGGCATTTCAGATATAGAAGCCGATAGGCATTTCAAATATAGGTGCTGATAGGCATTCCAGATATGGTTGCCGATAGGCATTTCAAATATAGGTGCTGATAGGCATTTCAGATGTAGTTTCCGATAGAAATTTCAAAAATTGGTGCCGATAAGCATTTCAGATATAGGTGCCGATAGGCATTTCAGACATAGTTGCCGATTGGCATTTTAAAAATAGGTGCCGATAGGCAATTTAGATATAGAAGCCGATGGGTATTTCAAATATTGGTTTCGAGAGGCATTTCAGGTATGGTTGTCGATAGGCATTTCAAATATTGGTGCTGATAGGCATTTCAGATGTAATTTCCGTTAGGCATTTCAAAAATAGGTGCCGATAGGCATTTCAGATATAGGTGCCGATAGGCATTTCAGATATAGTTGCCGATTGGCATTTTAAAAATAGGTGCCGATAGGCATTTCAGATATAGAAGCCGATAGGCATTTCAAATATAGGTGCCGATAGGCATCCCAGATATGGTTGCCGATAGGAATTTCAAATATAGGTGCTGATAGGCATTTCAGATGTAGTTTCCGATACGCATTTCAAAAATAGGTGCCGATAGGCATTTTAGATATAGGTGCCGATAGGCATTTCAGATATAGTTGCCGATTGGCATTTTAAAAATAGGTGTCGATAGGCATTTCAGATATAGAAGCCGATAGGCATTTCAAATATAGGTGCCGATAGGCATTCCAGATATGGTTGCCGATAGGCATTTCAAATATAGGTGCTGATAGGCATTCCAGATGTAGTTTCCGATAGGAATTTCAAAAATTGGTGCCGATAGGCATTTCAGATATAGGTGCCGATAGGCATTTCAGATATAGTTACCGATTGGCATTTTAAAAATAGGTGCCGATAGGCATTTTAGATATAGAAGCCGATAGGTATTTCAAATATAGGTGTCGATAGGCATTTCAGATATGGTCGCCGATAGGCATTTCAAATATAGTTGCTGATAGGCATTTCAGATGTAGTTTCCGATAGGCATTTCAGATGTAGTTTCCGATAGGCCTTTCAAAAATAGGTGCCGAAGAGCATTTCAGATATAGGTGCCGATAGGCATTTCAGATATAGTTGCTAATTGGCATTTTAAAAATAGTTGCCGATAGGCATTTCAGATATAGAAGCCGATAGGCATTTTAAATATAGGTGCCGACAGGCATTCCAGATATGTTTGCCGATAGGCATTTCAAATACAGGTGCTGATAGGCATTTTAGATGTAGTTTCCGATAGGCATTTCAAAAATTGATGCCGATAGGCATTTCAGATATAGGTGCCGATAGGCATTTCAGATATAGTTGCCGATTGGCATTTTAAAAACAGGTGCCGATAGGCATTTCAGATATAGAAGCCGATAGGTATTTCAAATATAGGTGTCGATAGGCTTTTCAGATATGGTTGCCGATAGGCATTTCAAATATAGGAGCAGATAGGCATTTCAGGTGTAGTTTACGAAAGGCATTTCAAAAATAGGTGCCGATAGGCATTTCAGAAAGAGGTGCCGATAGGCATTTCAGATATAGGTGCCGATAGGCATTTCAGTTTTAGTTGCCGATTGGCACTTTAAAAATAGGTGCCGATAGGCATTTTAGATGTAGTTTCCGATAGGCATTTCAAAAATAGGTGCCGATAGGCATTTCAGATATAGGTGCCGATAGGCATATGAGATATAGTTGCCGATAGGCATTTAAAATATAGGTGCCGATAGGCATTTTGTATATAGGTGTCGATAGGCATTTCAGATATAAATGCCGAAAGGCATTTCAGATATAGGTGCCGATAGGCATTTCTGATGTGGTTGCCGATAGGCATTTCAAATATAGGTGCTGATAGGCATTTCAGATGTAGTTTTCGATAGGCATTTCAAAAATAGGTGCCGATAGGCATTTCAGATGTAGGTGCCGATAGGCACTTCAGATATAGTTGCCGATTGGCATTTTAAAAATAGGTGCCGATAGGCATTTCAGATATTGAAGCCGATAGGCATTTCAAATATAGGTGCCGACAGGCATTCCAGATATGGTTGCCGATAGGCATTTCAAATATAGGTGCTGATAGGCATTTCAGATGTAGTTTCCGATAGGCATTTCAAAAATAGATGCCGATAGGCATTTCAGATATAGGTGACGATAGGCATTTCAGATATAGTTGCCGATTGGCATTTTGAAAATAGGTGCCGATAGGCATTTCAGATATAGAAGCCGATAGGCATTTCAAATATAGGTGCCGATAGGCATTTTGTATATAGGTGTCGATAGGCATTTCAGATATAAATGCCGAAAGGCATTTCAGATATAGGTGCCGATAGGCATTTCTGATGTGGTTGCCGATAGGCATTTCAAATATAGGTGCTGATAGGCATTTCAGATGTAGTTTTCGATAGGCATTTCAAAAATAGGTGCCGATAGGCATTTCAGATATAGGTGCCGATAGGCATTTCAGATATAGTTGCCGGTTGGCATTTTAAATATAGGTGCCGATAGGCATTTCAGATATAGGTGCCGATAGGCATATCAGATATAGTTGCCGATAGGCATTTCAAATATAGGTGCT
Source organism: Venustoraphidia nigricollis (assembly GCA_034508555.1). Classification (NCBI taxonomy): domain Eukaryota; kingdom Metazoa; phylum Arthropoda; class Insecta; order Raphidioptera; family Raphidiidae; genus Venustoraphidia; species Venustoraphidia nigricollis. The sequence goes on from JAVRKA010000486.1 coordinate 84,829, forward strand.
GATAGGCATTTCAGATGTAGTTTTCGATAGGCATTTTAAAAATAGGTGCCGATAGGCATTTCAGATATAGGTGCCGATAGGCATTTCAGATATAGTTGCCGATTGGCATTTTAAATATAGGTGCCGATAGGCATTTCAGATATAGTTGCCGATTGGCATTTCAAAAATAGGTGCCGATAGGCATTTCAGATATAGGTGCCGATAGGCATATCAGATATAGTTGCCGATAGGCATTTCAAATATAGGTGCTGATAGGCATTTCGGATGTAGTTTTCGATAGGCATTTCAAAAATAGGTGCCGATAGGCATTTCAGATATAGGTGCCGATAGGCATTTCAGATATAGTTGCCGGTTGGCATTTTAAATATAGGTGCCGATAGGCATTTCAGATATAGAAGCCGATAGGCATTTCAAATATAGGTGCTGATAGGCATTTCAGATGTAGTTTTCGATAGGCATTTCAAAAATAGGTGCCGATAGGCATTTCAGATATAGGTGCCGATAGGCATTTCAGATATAGTTGCCGGTTGGCATTTTAAATATAGGTGCCGATAGGCATTTCAGATATAGAAGCCGATAGGCATTTCAAATATAGGTGCTGATAGGCATTCCAGATATGGTTGCCGATAGGCATTTCAAATATAAGTGCTGATAGGCATTTCAGATGTAGTTTCCGATAGGCATTTCAAAAATAGGTGCCGATAGGCATTTCAGATATAGGTGCCGATAGGCATTTCAGATATAGTTGCCGATTGGCATTTTAAAAATAGGTGCCGATAGGCATTTCAGATATAGAAGCCGATGGGCATTTCAAATGTAGGTGCCGATAGGCAATCCAGATATGGTTGCTGATAGGCATTTCAAATATAGGTGCTGATAGGCATTTCAGATGTAGTTTCCGATAGGCATTTCAAAAATAGGTGCCGATAGGCATTTCAGATATAGGTGCCGATAGGCATTTCAGATATAGTTGCCAATTGGCATTTTAAAAATAGGTGCCGATAGGCATTTCAGATATAGAAGACGATAGGCATTTCAAATATAGGTGCCGATAGGCATTCCAGATATGGTTGCCGATAGGCATTTCAAATATAGGTGCTGATAGGCATTTTAGATGTATTTTCCGATAGGCATATCAAAAATTGATGCCGATAGGCATTTCAGATATAGGTGCCGATAGGCATTTCAGATATAGGTGCCGATAGGCATTTCAGATATAGTTGCCAAATTGGCATTTTAAAAACAGGTGCCGATAGGCATTTTAGATATAGAAGCCGATAGGTATTTCAAATATAGGTGTCGATAGGCTTTTCAGATATGGTTGCCAATAGGCATTTTAAATATAGGAGCAGATAGGCATTTCAGATGTAGTTTCTGAAAGGCATTTCAAAAATAGGTGCCGATAGGCATTTCAGAAAGAGGTGCCGATAGGCATTTCAGATATAGGTGCCGATAGGCATTTCAGACTTAGTTGCCGATTGGCACTTTAAAAATAGGTGCCGATAGGCATTTTAGATATAGTTTCCGATAGGCATTTCAAAAATAGGTGCCGATAGGCATTTCAGATATAGGTCCCGATAGGCATATCAGATATAGTTGCGGATAGGCATTTAAAATATAGGTGCCGAAAGGCATTTCATATATAGGTGTCGATAGGCATGTCAGATATAAATGCCGAAAGGCATTTCAGATATAGGTGCCGATAGGCATTTCTGATGTGGTTGCCGATAGGAATTTCAAATATAGGTGCTGATAGGCATTTCAGATGTAGATTTCGATAGGCATTTCAAAAATAGGTGCCGATAGGCATTTCAGATATAGGTGCCGGAAGGCACTTCAGATATAGTTGCCGATTGGCATTTTAAAAATAGGTGCCGATAGGCATTTCAGATATTGAAGCCAAAAGGCATTGCAAATATAGGTGCCGATAGGCATTCCAGATATGGTTGCCGATAGGCATTTCAAATATAGGTGCTGATAGGCATTTCAGATGTAGTTTCCGATAGGCATTTCAAAAATAGGTGCCGATAGGCATTTCAGATATAGGTGCCGATAGGCATTTCAGATATAGTTGCCGATTGGCATTTCAAAAATAGGTGCCGATAGGCATTTCAGATATAGAAGCCGATAGGCATTTTAAATATAGGTGCCGATAGGCATTCCAGATATAGTTGCCGATAGGTATTTCAAATATAGGTGCTGATAGGCATTTCAGATGTATTTTCCGATAGGCATTTCTAAAATTGGTGCCGATAGGCATTTCAGATATAGGTGCCGATAGGCATTTCAGATATAGTTGCCGATTGGCATTTTAAAAATAGGTGCCGATAGGCATTTCAGATATAGAAGCCGATAGGCGTTTCAAATATAGGTGCCGATAGGCATTCCAGATATGGTTGCCGATAGGTATTTCAAATATAGGTGCTGATAGGCATTTCAGATATAGTTGGCGATTGGCATTTTTAAAATAGGTGTCGATAGGCATTTCAGATATAGAAGCCGATAGGCATTTCAAATATAGGTGCCGATAGGCATTCAAGATATGGTTGCCGATAGGCATTTCAAAAATAGGTGCCGAAAGGCATTTAAATATAGGTGCCGATAGGCATTTCAGATATAGTTGCCGATTAGGATTTTAAAAATAGGTGCCGATAGGCATTTCAGATATAGAAGCTGATAGGCATTTCAAATATAGGTGCTGATAGGCATTCCAGATATGGTTGCCGATAGGCATTTCAAATATAGGTGCTGATAGGCATTTCAGATGTAGTTTCCGATAGGCATTTCAAAAATAGGTGCCGATAGGCATTTCAAATATAGGTGCCGATAGGCATTTCAGATATAGTTGCCGATTGGCATTTTAAAAATAGGTGCCGATAGGCATTTCAGATATAGAAGCCGATAGGCATTTCAAATATAGGTGCCGATAAGCATTCCAGATATGGTTGCTGATAGGCATTTCAAATATAGGTGCTGATAGGCATTCCAGATGTAGTTTCCGATAGGCATTTCAAAAATTGGTGCCGATAGGCATTTCAGATATATGTGCCGATAGGCATTTCAGATATAGTTACCGATTGGCATTGTAAAAATAGGTGCCGATAGGCATTTCAGATATAGAAGCCGATAGGTATTTCAAATATAGGTGTCGATAGGCATTTCAGATATGGTTGCCGATAGGCATTTCAAATATAAGTGCTGATAGGCATTTCAGATGTAGTTTCTGATAGGCATTTCAAAAATAGGTGCCGATAGGCAATTCAGATATAGGTGCCGATAGGCATTTCAGATATAGTAGCCGATTGGCATTTTAAAAATAGGTGCCGATACGCATTTCAGATATAGAAGCCGATAGGTATTTCAAATATAGGTGTCGATAGGCATTTCAGATATGGTTGCCGATAGGCATTTCAAATATAGGTGCTGATAGGCATTTCAGATGTAGTTTCCGATAGGCATTTCAAAAATAGGCGCCGATAGGCATTTCAGATATAGGTGCCGATAGGCATTTCAGATATATTTGGCGATTGGCATTTTAAAAATAGGTATCGATAGGCATTTCAGATATAGAAGCCGATAGGCATTTCAAATATAGGTGCCGATAGGCATTCCAGATATGGTTGCCGATAGGCATTTCAAATATAGGTGCTGATAGGCATTCCAGATGTAGTTTCCGATAGGCATTTCAAAAATTGGTGCCGATAGGCATTTCAGATATAGGTGCCGATAGGCATTTCAGATATAGTTACCGATTGGCATTTTAAAAATAGGTGCCGATAGGCATTTCAGATATAGAAGCCGATAGGTATTTCAAATATAAGTGTCGATAGGCATTTCAGATTTGGTTGCCGATAGGCATTTCAAATATAAGTGCTGATAGGCATTTCAGATGTAGTTTCCGATAGGCATTTCAAAAATAGGTGCCGATAGGCATTTCAGATATAGGTGCCGATAGGCATTTCAGATATATTTGCCGACTGGCATTTTAAAAATAGGTGCCGATAGGCATTTCAGATATAGAAGCCGATAGTCATTTCAAATATAGGTGCCGATAGGCATTCCGGATATGGTTGCCGATAGGTATTTTAAATATAGGTGCTGATAGGCATTTCAGATGTAGTTTCCGATAGGCATTTCAAAAATAGGTGCCGATGGGCATTTCAGATATAGGTGCCGATAGGCATTTCAGATATAGTTGCCAATTGGCATTTTAAAAATAAGTGTCGATAGGCATTTCAGACAGAGAAGCCGATAGGCATTTTAAATATAGGTGCCGATAGGCATTCCAGATATGGTTGCCGATAGGCATTTCAAATATAGGTGCTGATAGGCATTCCAGATGTAGTTTCCGATAGGCATTTCAAAAATTGATGCCGATAGGCATTTCAGATATAGGTGCCGATAGGCATTTCAGATATAGTTGCCGATTGGCATTTTAAAAATAGGTGCCGATAGGCATTTCAGATATAGAAGCCAATAGGCATTTCAAATATAGGTGCCGATAGGCATTCCCTATATGGTTGCCGATAGGCTATTCAAATATAAGTGCTAATAGGCATTTCAGATGTAGTTTCCGATAGGCATTTCAAAAATAGGTACCGATAGGCATTTCAGATATAGTTGCCGATTGGCATTTTAAAAATAGGTGCCTATAGGCATTTCAGATATAGTTGCCGATTGGAATTTCAGATATAGTTGCCGATTGGCATTTTAAAAATAGGTGCCGATAGGCATTTCAGATATAGAAGCCGATAGGCATTTCAAATATAGGTGCCGATAGGCATCCCAGATATTGTTGCCGATAGGAATTTCAAATATAGGTGCTGATAGGCATTTCAGATGTAGTTTCTGATAGGCATTTCAAAAATAGGTGCCGATAGGCATTTTAAATATAGGTGCCCATAGGCATTTCAGATATAGTTGCCGATTGGCATTTTAAAAATAAGTGTCGATAGGCATTTCAGATATACAAGCCGATAGGCATTTCAAATATAGGTGCCGATAGGCATTCCAGATATGGTTGCCGATAGGCATTTCAAATATAGGTGCTGATAGGCATTTCAGATGTAGTTTCCGATAGGCATTTCAAAAATAGGTGCCGATAGGCATTTTAGATATAGGTGCAGATAGGCATTTCAGATATAGTTGCCGATTGGCATTTTAAAAATAGGTGTCGATAGGCATTTCAGATATAGAAGCCGATAGGCATTTCAAATATAGGTGCCGATAGGCATTCCAGATATGGTTTTCGATAGGTATTTCAAATATAGGTGCTGATAGGCATTCCAGATGTAGTTTCCGATAGGCATTTCAAAAATTGGTGCCGATAGGCATTTCAGATATAGGTGCCGATAGGCATTTCAGATATAGTTACCGATTGGCATTTTAAAAATAGGTGCCGATAGGCATTTCAGATATAGAAGCCGATAGGTATTTCAATATAGGTGTCGATAGGCATTTCAGATATGGTCGCCGATAGGCATTTCAAATAGAGGTGCTGATAGGCATTTCAGATGTAGTTTCCGATAGGCATTTCAAAAATAGGTGCCGATAGGCATTTCAGATATAGGTGCCGATAGGCATTTCAGATATAGTTGCCGATTGGCATTTTAAAAATAGGTGCCGATAGGCATTTCAGATATAGTTGCCAATTGGCATTTTAAAAATAGGTGCCGATAGGCATTTCAGATATAGAAGACGATAGGCATTTCAAATATAGGTGCCGATAGGCATTCCAGATATGGTTGCCGATAGGCATATCAAATATAGGTGTTGATAGGCATTTTAGATGTAGTTTCCGATAGGCATTTCAAAAATTGATGCCGACAGGCATTTCAGATATAGGTGCCGATAGGCATTTCAGATATAGTTACCGATTGGCATTTTAAAAACAGGTGCCGATAGGCATTTTAGATATAGAAGCCGATAGGTATTTCAAATATATGTGTCGATAGGCTTTTCAGATATGGTTGCCGATAGGCATTTTAAATATAGGAGCAGATAGGCATTTCAGATGTAGTTTCCGAAAGGCATTTCAAAAATAGGTGCCGATAGGCATTTCAGAAAGAGGTGCCGATAAGCATTTCAGATATAGGTGCCGATAGGCATTTCAGATTTAGTTGCCGATTGGCACTTTAAAAATAGGTGCCGATAGGCATTTTAGATGTAGTTTCCGATAGGCATTTCAAAAATAGGTGCCGATAGGCATTTCAGATATAGGTATCGATAGGCACTTCAGATATAGTTGCCGATTGGCATTTTAAAAATAGGTGCCGATAGACATTTCAGATATTGAAGCCGATAGGCATTTCAAATATAGGTGCCGATAGGCATTCCAGATATGGTGGCTGATAGGCATTTCAAATATAGGTGCTGATAGGCATTTCAGATTTAGTTTCCGATAGGCATTTCAAAAATAGGTGCCGATAGGCATTTCAAATATATGTGCCGATAGGCATTTCAGATATAGTTGCCGATTGGCATTTTAAAAATAGGTGCCGATAGGCATTTCAGATATAGAAGCCGATAGGCATTTCAAATATAGGTGCCGATAGGCATTCCAGATATGGTTGCCGATAGGTATTTCAAATATAGGTGCTGATAGGCATTTCAGATGTAGTTTCCGATAGGCATTTCTAAAATTGGTGCCGATAGGCATTTCAGATATAGGTGCCGATAGGCATTTCAGATATAGTTGCCGATTGGCATTTTAAAAATAGGTGCCGATAGGCATTTCAGATATGGTTGCCGATAGGCATTTCAAATATTGGTGCTGTTAGGAATTTCAGATGTAGTTTCCGATAGGCATTTCAAAAATAGGTGCCGATGGGCATTTCAGATATAGGTGCCGATAGGCATTTCAGATATAGTTGCCAATTGGCATTTTAAAAATAAGTGTCGATAGGCATTTCAGATAGAGAAGCCGATAGGCATTTTAAATATAGGTGCCGATAGGCATTCCAGATATGGTTGCCAGTAGGCATTTCAAATATAAGAGCAGATAGGCATTTCAGATGTAGTTTCCGAAAGGCATTTCAAAAATAGGTGCCAATAGGCATTTCAGATATAGGTGCCGATAGGCATTTCAGATATAGTTGCCGATTGGCATTTCAGATATAGTTGCCGATTGGCATTTTAAAAATAGGTGCCGATAGGCTTTTTAGATATAGAAGCCGATAGGCATTTCAAATATAGGTGCCGATAGGCATCCCAGATATGGTTGCCAATAGGAATTTCAAATATAGGTGCTGATAGGCATTTCAGATGTAGTTTCCGATAGGCATTTCAAAAATAGGTGCCGATAGGCATTTTAAATATAGGTACCCATAGGCATTTCAGATATAGTTGCCGATTGGCATTTTAAAAATAGGTGTCGATAGGCATTTCAGATATACAAGCCGATAGGCATTTCAAATATAGGTGCCGATAGGCATTCCAGATATGGTTGCCGATAGGCATTTCAAATATAGGTGCTGATAGGCATGCCAGATGTAGTTTCCGATAGGCATTTCAAAAATTGGTGCCGATAGGCATTTCAGATATAGGTGCCGATAGGCATTTCAGATATAGTTACCGATTGGCATTTCAAATATAGGTGCTGATAGGCATTTCAGATGTAGTTTCCGATAGGCATTTCAAAAATAGGTGCCTATAGGCATTTCAGATATAGGTGCCGATAGGCATTTCAGATATAGTTGCCAATTGGCATTTTAAAAATAGGTGCTGATAGGCATTTCAGATATAGAAGCCGATAGGCATTTCAAATATAGGTGCCGATAGGCATTCCAGATATGGTTGCCGATAGGCATTTCAAATATAGGTGCTGATAGGCATTTTAGATGTAGTTTTCGATAGGCATTTCAAAAATTGATGCCGATAGGCATTTCAGATATAGGTGCCGATAGGCATTTCAGATATAGTTGCCGATTGGCATTTTAAAAACAGGTGCCGATAGGCATTTCAGATATAGAAGCCGATAGGTATTTTAAATATAGGTGTCGATAGGCTTTTCAGATATGGTTGCCGATAGGCATTTCAAATATAGGAGCAGATAGGCATTTCAGATGTAGTTTCCGAAAGGCATTTCAAAAATAGGTGCCGATAGGCATTTCAGAAAGAGGTGCCGATAGGCATTTCAGATATAGGTGCCGATAGGCATTTCAGATTTAGTTGCCGATTGGCACTTTAAAAATAGGTGTTGATAGGCATTTTAGATGTAGTTTCCGATAGGTATTTCAAAAATAGGTGCCGATAGGCATTTCAGATATAGGTGCCGATAGGCATATTAGATATAGTTGCCGATAGGCATTTAAAATATAGGTGCCGATAGGCATTTCGTATATAGGTGTCGATAGGCATTTCAGATATAAATGCCGAAAGGCATTTCAGATATAGGTGCCGATAGGCATTTCTGATGTCGTTGCCGATAGGCATTTCAAATATAGGTGCTGATAGGCATTTCAGATGTAGTTTTCGATAGGCATTTCAAAAATAGGTGCCGATAGGCATTTCAGATATAAATGCCGATAGGCACTTCAGATATAGTTGCCAATTGGCATTTTAAAAATAGGTGCCGATAGGCATTTCAGATATTGAAGCCGATAGGCATTTAAATATAGGTGCCGATAGGCATTCCAGATATGGTTGCCGATAGGCATTTCAAATATAGGTGCTGATAGGCATTTCAGATGTAGTTTCCGATAGGCATTTCAAAAATAGGTGCCGATAGGCATTTCAGATATAGGTGCCGATAGGCATTTCAGATATAGTTGCCGATTGGCATTTTAAAAATAGGTGCCAATAGGCATTTCAGATATAGAAGCCGATAGGCATTTCAAATATAGGTGCCGATAGGCATTCCAGATATGGTTGCCGATAGGCATTTCAAATATAGGTGCTGATAGGCATTCCAGATGTAGTTTCCGATAGGCATTTCTAAAATTGGTGCCGATAGGCATTTCAGATATAGGTGCCGATAGGCATTTCAGATATAGTTGCCGATTGGCATTTTAAAAATAGATGCCGATAGGCATTTCAGATATAGAAGCCGATAAGCATTTCAAATATAGGTGCCGATAGGCATTCCAGATTTGGTTGCCGATAGGCATTTCAAATATAGGTGCCGATGGGCATTTCAGATATAGGTGCCGATAGGCATTTCAGATATAGTTGCCAATTGGCATTTTAAAAATAAGTGTCGATAGGCATTTCAAATAGAGAGGCCGATAGGCATTTTAAATATAGGTGCCGATAGGCATTCCAGATATGGTTGCCGATAGGCATTTCAAATAACGGAGCAGATAGGCATTTCAGATGTAGTTTCCGAAAGGCATTTCAAAAATAGGTGTCAATTTGCATTTCAGATATTGGTGCCGATAGGCATTTCAGATATAGTTGCCGATTGGCATTTTAAAAATTGGTGCCGATAGGCATTTCAGATATAGAAGCCGATAGGCATTTCAAATATAGGTGCCGATAGGCATTCCCTATATGGTTGCCGATAGGCTATTCAAATATAAGTGCTGATAGGCATTTCAGATGTAGTTGCCGATTGGCATTTTAAAAATGGGTGCCGATAGGCATTTCAGATATAGTTGCCGATTGGCATTTCAAAAATAGGTGCCGATAGGCATTTCAGATATAGGTGCCGATAGGCATATCAGATATAGTTGCCGATAGGCATTTCAAATATAAGTGCTGATAGGCATTTCAGATGTAGTTTTTGATAGGCATTTCAAAAATAGGTGCCGATAGGCATTTCAGATATAGGTGCCGATAGGCATTTCAGATATAGTTGCCGATTGGCATTTTAAATATAGGTGCCGATAGGCATTTCAGATATAGTTGCCGATTGGCATTTCAAAAATAGGTGCCGATAGGCATTTCAGATATAGGTGCCGATAGGCATATCAGATATAGTTGCCGATAGGCATTTCAAATATAGGTGCTGATAGGCATTTCGGATGTAGTTTTCGATAGGCATTTCAAAAATAGGTGCCGATAGGCATATCAGATATAGGTGCCGATAGGCATTTCAGATATAGTTGCCGGTTGGCATTTTAAATATAGGTGCCGATAGGCATTTCAGATATAGAAGCCGATAGGCATTTCAAATATAGGTGCTGATAGGCATTCCAGATATGGTTGCCGATAGGCATTTCAAATATAGGTGCTGATAGGCATTTCAGATGTAGTTTCCGATAGAAATTTCAAAAATTGGTGCCGATAAGCATTTCAGATATAGGTGCCGATAGGCATTTCAGACATAGTTGCCGATTGGCATTTTAAAAATAGGTGCCGATAGGCAATTTAGATATAGAAGCCGATGGGTATTTCAAATATTGGTTTCGAGAGGCATTTCAGGTATGGTTGCCGATAGGCATTTCAAATATTGGTGCTGATAGGCATTTCAGATGTAGTTTCCGTTAGGCATTTCAAAAATAGGTGCCGATAGGCATTTCAGATATAGGTGCCGATAGGCATTTCAGATATAGTTGCCGATTGGCATTTTAAAAATAGGTGCCGATAGGCATTTCAGATATAGAAGCCGATAGGCATTTTAAATATAGGTGCCGATAGGCATCCCAGATATGGTTGCCGATAGGAATTTCAAATATAGGTGCTGATAGGCATTTCAGATGTAGTTTCCGATACGCATTTCAAAAATAGGTGCCGATAGGCATTTTAGATATAGGTGCCGATAGGCATTTCAGATATAGTTGCCGATTGGCATTTTAAAAATAGGTGTCGATAGGCATTTCAGATATAGAAGCCGATAGGCATTTCAAATATAGGTGCCGATAGGCATTCCAGATATGGTTGCCGATAGGCATTTCAAATATAGGTGCTGATAGGCATTCCAGATGTAGTTTCCGATAGGAATTTCAAAAATTGGTGCCGATAGGCATTTCAGATATAGGTGCCGATAGGCATTTCAGATATAGTTACCGATTGGCATTTTAAAAATAGGTGCCGATAGGCATTTTAGATATAGAAGCCGATAGGTATTTCAAATATAGGTGTCGATAGGCATTTCAGATATGGTCGCCGATAGGCATTTCAAATATAGTTGTTGATAGGCATTTCAGATGTAGTTTCCGATAGGCATTTCAGATGTAGTTTCCGATAGGCATTTCAAAAATAGGTGCCGATAGGCATTTCAGATATAGGTGCCGATAGGCATTTCAGATATAGTTGCTAATTGGCATTTTAAAAATAGGTGCCAAAAGGCATTTCAGATATAGAAGCAGATAGGCATTTTAAATATAGGTGCCGACAGGCATTCCAGATATGGTTGCCGATAGGCATTTCAAATACAGTTGCTGATAGGCATTTTAGATGTAGTTTCCGATAGGCATTTCAAAAATTGATGCCGATAGGCATTTCAGATATAGGTGCCGATAGGCATTTCAGATATAGTTGCCGATTGGCATTTTAAAAACAGGTGCCGATAGGCATTTCAGATATAGAAGATGATAGGTATTTCAAATATAGGTGTCGATAGGCTTTTCAGATATGGTTGCCGATAGGCATTTCAAATATAGGAGCAGATAGGCATTTCAGGTGTAGTTTACGAAAGGCATTTCAAAAATAGGTGCCGATAGGCATTTCAGAAAGAGGTGCCGATAGGCATTTCAGATATAGGTGCCGATAGGCATTTCAGATTTAGTTGCCGATTGGCACTTTAAAAATAGGTGCCGATAGGCATTTTAGATGTAGTTTCCGATAGGCATTTCAAAAATAGGTGCCGATAGGCATTTCAGATATAGGTGCCGATAGGCATATGAGATATAGTTGCCGATAGGCATTTAAAATATAGGTGCCGATAGGCATTTTGTATATAGGTGTCGATAGGCATTTCAGATATAAATGCCGAAAGGCATTTCAGATATAGGTGCCGATAGGCATTTCTGATGTGGTTGCCGATAGGCATTTCAAATATAGGTGCTGATAGGCATTTCAGATGTAGTTTTCGATAGGCATTTCAAAAATAGGTGCCGATAGGCATTTCAGATGTAGGTGCCGATAGGCACTTCAGATATAGTTGCCGATTGGCATTTTAAAAATAGGTGCCGATAGGCATTTCAGATATTGAAGCCGATAGGCATTTCAAATATAGGTGCCGATAGGCATTCCAGATATGGTTGCCGATAGGCATTTCAAATATAGGTGCTGATAGGCATTTCAGATGTAGTTTCCGATAGGCATTTCAAAAATAGGTGCCGATAGGCATTTCAGATATAGGTGCCGATAGGCATTTCAGATATAGTTGCCGATTGGCATTTTGAAAATAGGTGCCGATAGGCATTTCAGATATAGAAGCCGATAGGCATTTCAAATATAGGTGCCGATAGGCATTTTGTATATAGGTGTCGATAGGCATTTCAGATATAAATGCCGAAAGGCATTTCAGATATAGGTGCCGATAGGCATTTCTGATGTGGTTGCCGATAGGCATTTCAAATATAGGTGCTGATAGGCATTTCAGATGTAGTTTTCGATAGGCATTTCAAATTTAGGTGCCGATAGGCATTTCAGATATATGTGCCGATAGGCATTTCAGATATAGTTGCCGATTAGCATTTTGAAAATAGGTGCCGATAGGCATTTTAGATATAGTTGGCGACCGGCATTTTAAAATAGGTGTCGATAGGCATTTCAGATATAGAAGCCGATAGGCATTTCAAATATAGGTGCCGATAGGCATTCCAGATATGGTTGCCGATAGGCATTTCAAATATAGGTGCTGATAGGCATTTCAGATGTAGTTTCCGATAGGCATTTCAAAAATAGGTGCCGATAGGCATTTCAGATATAGGTGCCGATAGGCATTTCAGATATAGTTGCCGATTGGCATTTTAAAAATAGGTGCCGATAGGCATTTCAGATATAGAAGCCGATAGGCATTTCAAATATAGGTGCTGATAGGCATTCCAGATATGGTTGTTGATAGGCATTTTAAATATAGGTGCTGATAGGCATTTTAGATGTAGTTTCCGATAGGCATTTCAAAAATAGGTGCCGATAGGCATTTCAAATATAGGTGCCGATAGGCATTTCAGATATAGTTGCCGATTGGCATTTTAAAAATAGGTGTTGATAGGCATTTCAGATATAGAAGCCGACAGGCATTTCAAATATAGGTGCCGATAAGCATTCCAGATATGGTTGCCGATAGGCATTTCAAATATAGGTGCTGATAGGCATTTTAGATATAGTTACCGATTGGCATTTTAAAAATAGGTGCCGATAGGCATTTCAGATATAGAAGCCGATAGGTATTTCAAATATAGGTGTCGATTGGCATTTTAGATATGGTTGCCGATAGGCATTTCAAATATAAGTGCTGATAGGCATTTCAGATGTAGTTTCCGATAGGCATTTAAAAAATAGGTGCCGATAGGCATTTCAGATATAGGTGCCGATAGGCATTTCAGATATAGTTACCGATTGGCATTTCAAAAATAGGTGCCGATAGGCATTTCAGATATAGGTGCCGATAGGCATTTCAGATATAGTTGCCGATTGGCATTTTAAAAATAGGTGCCGATAGGCATTTCAGATATAGAAGCCGATAGTCATTTCAAATATAGGTGCCGATAGGCATTCCAGATATGGTTGCCGATAGGCATTTTGAATATAGGTGCTGATAGGCATTTCAGATGTAGTTTCCGATAGGCATTTCAAAAATAGGTGCCGATGGGCATTTCAGATATAGGTGCCGATAGGCATTTCAGATATAGTAGCCAATTGGCATTTTAAAAATAAGTGTCGATAGGCATTTCAGATAGAGAAGCCGATAGGCATTTCAGATATAGGTGCCGATAGGCATTTCAGATATAGTTACCGATTGGCATTTTAAAAATAGGTGCCGATAGGCATTTCAGATATGGTTGCCGATAGGCATTTTAAATATAAGTGCTGATAGGCATTTCAGATGTAGTTTCCGATAGGCATTTCAAAAATAGGTGCCGATAGGCATTTCAGATATAGGTGCCGATAGGCATTTCAGATATAGTTGCCGATTGGCATTTTAAAAATAGGTGCCGATAGGCATTTCAGATATAGAAGCCGATAGTCATTTCAAATATAGGTGCCGATAGGCATTCCAGATATGGTTGCCGATAGGCATTTTGAATATAGGTGCTGATAGGCATTTCAGATGTAGTTTCCGATAGGCATTTCAAAAATAGGTGCCGATGGGCATTTCAGATATAGGTGCCGATAGGCATTTCAGATATAGTTGCCGATTGGCATTTTAAAAACAGGTGCCGATAGGCATTTCAGATAAAGAAGCCGATAGGTATTTCAAATATAGGTGTCGATAGGCATTTCAGATATGGTTGCCGATAGGCATTTCAAATATAGGAGCAGATAGGCATTTCAGATGTAGTTTCCGAAAGGCATTTCAAAAACAGGTGCCAATAGGCATTTCAGATATAGGTGCCGATAGGCATTTCAGATATAGTTGCCGATTGGCATTTTAAAAATAGGTGCCGATAGGCATTTCAGATATAGAAGCCGATAGGCATTTCAAATATAGGTGCCGATAGACATTCCCGATATTGTTGCCGATAGGCTATTCAAATATAAGTGCTGATAGGCATTTCAGATGTAGTTTCCGATAGGCATTTCAAAAATAGGTACCGATAGGCATTTCAGATATAGTTGCCGATTGGCATTTTAAAAATAGGTGCCGATAGGCATTTCAGATATAGTTGCTGATTGGCATTTCAAAAATAGGTGCCGATAGGCATTTCAGATATAGGTGCCGATAGGCATATCAGATATAGTTGCCGATAGGCATTTCAAATATAGGTGCTGATAGGCATTTCAGATGTAGTTTTCGATAGGCATTTCAAAAATTGGTGCCGATAGGCATTTCAAATATAGGTGCCGAGAGGCATTTCAGATATAGTTGCCGATTGGCATTTTAAATATAGGTGCCGATAGGCATTTCAGATATAGAAGCCGATAGGCATTTCAAATATAGGTGCTGATAGGCATTCCAGATATGGTTGCCGATAGGCAATTCAAATATAGGTGCTGATAGGCATTTAAGATGTAGTTTCCGCTAGGCAATTTAAAAATTGGTGCCGATAAGCATTTCAGATATAGGTGCCGATAGGCATTTTAGATATAGTTGCCGATTGGCATTTTAAAAATAGGTGCCGATAGGCATTTCAGATATAGAAGCCGATAGTATTTCAAATATTGGTGTCGATAGGCATTTCAGGTATGGTTGCCGATAGGCATTTCAAATATTGGTGCTGATAGGCATTTCAGATGTAATTTCCGATAGGCATTTCAAAAATAGGTGCCGATAGGCATTTCAGATATAGGTGCCGATAGGCATTTCAGATATAGTTGCCGATTAGCATTTTAAAAATAGGTGCCGATAGGCATTTCAGATATAGAAGCCGATAGGCATTTCAAATATAGGTGCCGATAGGCATCCCAAATATGGTTGCCGATAGGAATTTTAAATATAGGTGCTGATAGGCATTTCAGATGTAGTTTCGATAGGCATTTCAAAAATAGGTGCCGATAGGCATTTTAGATATAGGTGCAGATAGGCATTTCAGATATAGTTGCCGATTGGCATTTTAAAAATAGGTGTCGATAGGCATTTCAGATATAGAAGCCGATAGGCATTTCAAATATAGGTGCCGATAGGCATTCCAGATATGGTTGCCGATAGGCATTTCAAATATAGGTGCTGATAGGCATTCCAGATGTAGTTCCCGATAGGCATTTCAAAAATTGGTGCCGATAGGCATTTCAGATATAGGTGCCGATAGGCATTTCAGATATAGTTACCGATTGGCATTTTAAAAATAGGTGCTGATAGGCATTTCAGATATAGAAGCCGATAGGTATTTCAAATATAGGTGTCGATAGGCATTTCAGATATGGTCGCCGATAGGCATTTCAAATATAGGTGCTGACAGGCATTTCAGATGTAGTTTCCGATAGGCATTTCAAAAATAGGTGCCGATAGGCATTTCAGATATAGGTGCCGATAGGCATTTCAGATATAGTTGCCGATTGGCATTTTAAAAATAGGTGCCGATAGGCATTTCAGATATAGAAGCCGATGGGCATTTCAAATGTAGGTGCCGATAGGCATTCCAGATATGGTTGCCGATAGGCATTTCAAATATAGGTGCTGATAGGCATTTCAGATGTAGTTTCCGATAGGCATTTCAAAAATAGGTGCCGATAGGCATTTCAGATATAGGTGCCGATAGGCATTTCAGATATAGAAGACGATAGGCATTTCAAATATAGGTGCCGATAGGCATTCCAGATATGGTTGCCGATAGGCATTTCAAATATAGGTGCTGATAGGCATTTTAGATGTATTTTCCGATAGGCATATCAAAATTGATGCCGATAGGCATTTCAGATATAGGTGCCGATAGGCATTTCAGATATAGGTGCCGATAGGCATTTCAGATATAGTTGCCGATTGGCATTTTAAAAACAGGTGCCGATAGGCATTTTAGATATAGAAGCCGATAGGTATTTCAAATATAGGTGTCGGTGGCTTTTCAGATATGGTTGCC
>JAVRKA010000487.1:0-100852 GCA_034508555.1 Venustoraphidia nigricollis
GGAGCCGATAGGCATTTCAGATATAGAAGCCGATAGGCATTTCAAATATAAGTGCCGATAGGCATTCCAGATATGGTTGCCGATAGGCATTTCAAATATAGTTGCTGATAGGCATTTCAGATGTAGTTTCCGATAGGCATTTCAAAAATAGGTGTCGATAGGCATTTCAGATATAGGTGTCGATAGGCATTTCAGATATAGGTGTCGATAGGCATTTCAGATATAGATGTCGATAGGCATTTCAGATATAGGTGTCGATAGGCATTTCAGATATAGGTGTCGATAGGCATTTCAGATATAGGTGTCGATAGGCATTTCAAATATAGGTGCTGATAGGCATTTCAGATGTAGTTTCCGATAGGCATTTCAAAAATAGGTGTCGATAGGCATTTTAGATATAGGTGTCGATAGGCATTTCAGATATAGGTGTCGATAGGCATTTCAGATATAGGTGTCGTTAGGCATTTCAGATATAGGTGTCGATAGGCATTTCAGATATAGGTGTCGATAGGCATTTCAGATATAGGTGTCGATAGGCATTTCAGATATAGGTGTCGATAGGCATTTCAGATATAGGTGTCGATAGGCATTTCAGATATAGGTGCCGATAGGCATTTCAGATATAGTTGCCGATTGGCATTTTAAAAATAGGTGCCGATAGGCATTTCAGATATAGAAGCCGATAGGCATTTCAAATATAGGTGCCGATAGGCATTCCAGATATGGTTGCCGATAGGCATTTCAAATATAGGTGCTGATAGGCATTTCAGATGTAGTTTCCGATAGGCATTTCAAAAATAGGTGTCGATAGGCATTTCAGATATAGGTGTCGATAGGCATTTCAGATATAGTAGTCGATAGGCATTTCAGATATAGGTGTCGATAGGCATTTCAGATATAGGTGTCGATAGGCATTTCAGATATAGGTGTCAATAGGCATTTCAGATATAGGTGTCGATAGGCATTTCAGATATAGGTGTCGATAGGCATTTCAGATATAGGTGTCGATAGGCATTTCAGATATAGGTGCCGATAGGCATTTCAGATATAGTTGCCGATTGGCATTTTAAAAATAGGTGCCGATAGGCATTTCAGATATAGAAGCCGATAGGCATTTCAAATATAGGTGCCGATAGGCATTCCAGATATGGTTGCCGATAGGCATTTCAAATATAGGTGCTGATAGGCATTTCAGATGTAGTTTCCGATAGGCATTTCAAAAATAGGTGTCGATAGGCATTTCAGATATAGGTGTCGATAGGCATTTCAGATATAGGTGTCGATAGGCATTTCAGATATAGGTGTCGATAGGCATTTCAGATATAGGTGTCGATAGGCATTTCAGATATAGGTGTCGATAGGCATTTCAGATATAGGTGTCGATAGGCATTTCAGATATAGGTGTCGATAGGCATTTCAGATATAGGTGCTGATAGGCATTTCAGATATAATTGCCGATTGGCATTTTAAAAATAGTTGCTGATAGGCATTTCAGATATAGAAGCCGATAGGCATTTCAAATATAGGTGCCGATAGGCATTCCAGATATGGTTGCCGATAGGCATTTCAAATATAGGTGCTGATAGGCATTTCAGATGAAGTTTCCGATAGGCATTTCAAAAATAGGTGTCGATAGGCATTTCAGATATAGGTGTCGATAGGCATTTCAGATATAGGAGTCGATAGGCATTTCAGATATAGGTGTCGATAGGCATTTCAGATATAGGTGTCGATAGGCATTTCAGATATAGGTGTCAATAGGCATTTCAGATATAGGTGTCGATAGGCATTTCAGATATAGGTGTCGATAGGCATTTCAGATATAGGTGTCGATAGGCATTTCAGATATAGAGGCCGATAGGCATTTCAAATATAGGTGCCGATAGGCATTCCAGATATGGTTGCAGATAGGCATTTCAAATATAGGTGCTGATAGGCATTTCAGATGTAGTTTCCGATAAGCATTTCAAAAATAGGTGTCGATAGGCATTTCAGATATAGGTGTCGATAGGCATTTCAGATATAGGTGTCGATAGGCATTTCAGATATAGGTGTCGATAGGCATTTCAGATATAGGTGTCGATAGGCATTTCAGATATAGGTGTCGATAGGCATTTCAGATATAGGTGTCGATAGGCATTTCAGATATAGGTGTCGATAGGCATTTCAGATATAGGTGCCGATAGGCATTTCAGACGTAGTTGCCGATTGGCATTTTAAAAATAGGTGCCGATAGGCATTTCAGATATAGAAGCCGATGGGCATTTCAAATATAGGTGCCGATAGGCATTCCAGATATGGTTGCCGATAGGCATTTCAAATATAGGTGCTGATAGGCATTTCAGATGTAGTTTCCGATAGGCATTTCAAAAATAGGTGTCGATAGGCATTTCAGATATAGGTGTCGATAGGCATTTCAGATATAGGTGTCGATAGGCATTTCAGATATAGGTGTCGATAGGCATTTCAGATATAGGTGTCGATAGGCATTTCAGATATAGGTGTCGATAGGCATTTCAGATATAGGTGTCGATAGGCATTTCAGATATAGGTGTCGATAGGCATTTCAGATATAGGTGCCGATAGGCATTTCAGATATAGTTGCCGATTGGCATTTTAAAAATAGGTGCCGATAGGCATTTCAGATATAGAAGCCGATAGGCATTTCAAATATAGGTGCCGATAGGCATTCCAGATATGGTTGCCGATAGGCATTTCAAATATAGGTGATGATAGGCATTTCAGATGTAGTTTCCGATAGGCATTTCAAAAATAGGTGTCGATAGGCATTTCAGATATAGGTGTCGATAGGCATTTCAGATATAGGTGTCGATAGGCATTTCAGATATAGGTGTCGATAGGCATTTCAGATATAGGTGTCGATAGGCATTTCAGATATAGGTGTCGATAGGCATTTCAGATATAGGTGTCGATAGGCATTTCAGATATAGGTGTCGATAGGCATTTCAGATATAGGTGCCGATAGGCATTTCAGATATAGTTGCCGATTGGCATTTTAAAAATAGGTGCCGATAGGCATTTCAGATATAGAAGCCGATAGGCATTTCAAATATAGGTGCCGATAGGCATTCCAGATATGGTTGCCGATAGGCATTTCAAATATAGGTGCTGATAGGCATTTCAGATGTAGTTTCCGATAGGCATTTCAAAAATAGGTGTCGATAGGCATTTCAGATATAGGTGTCGATAGGCATTTCAGATATAGGTGTCGATAGGCATTTCAGATATAGGTGTCGATAGGCATTTCAGATATAGGTGTCGATAGGCATTTCAGATATAGGTGTCGATAGGCATTTCAGATATAGGTGTCGATAGGCATTTCAGATATAGGTGCCGATAGGCATTTCAGATATAGTTGCCGATTGGCATTTTAAAAATAGGTGCCGATAAGCATTTCAGATATAGAAGCCGATAGGCATTTCAAATATAGGTGCCGATAGGCATTCCAGATATGGTTGCCGATAGGCATTTCAAATATAGGTGCTGATAGGCATTTCAGATGTAGTTTCCGATAGGCATTTCAAAAATAAGTGTCGATAGGCATTTCAGATATAGGTGTCGATAGGCATTTCAGATATAGGTGTCGATAGGCATTTCAGATATAGGTGTCGATAGGCATTTCAGATATACGTGTCGATAGGCATTTCAGATATAGGTGTCGATAGGCATTTCAGATATAGGTGTCGATAGGCATTTCAGATATAGGTGTCAATAGGCATTTCAGATATAGGTGCCGATAGGCATTTCAGATATAGTTGCCGATTGGCATTTTAAAAATAGGTGCCGATAGGCATTTCAGATATAGAAGCCGATAGGCATTTCAAATATAGGTGCCGATAGGCATTGCAGATATGGTTGCCGATAGGCATTTCAAATATAGGTGCTGATAGGCATTTCAGATGTAGTTTCCGATAGGCATTTCAAAAATAGGTGTCGATAGGCATTTCAGATATAGGTGTCGATAGAAATTTCAGATATAGGTGTCGATAGGCATTTCAGATATAGGTGTCGATAGGCATTTCAGATATAGGTGTCGATAGGCATTTCAGATATAGGTGTCGATAGGCATTTCAGATATAGGTGTCGATAGGCATTTCAGATATAAGTGTCGATAGGCATTTCAGATATAGGTGCCGATAGGCATTTCAGATATAGTTGCCGATTGGCAGTTTAAAAATAGGTGCCGATAGGCATTTCAGATATAGAAGCCGATAGGCATTTCAAATATAGGTGCCGATAGGCATTCCAGATATGGTTGCCGATAGGCATTTCAGATATAGGTGTCGATAGGCATTTCAGATATAGGTGTCGATAGGCATTTCAGATATAGGTGTCGATAGGCATTTCAGATATAGGTGCCGATAGGCATTTCAGATATAGTTGCCGATTGGCATTTTAAAAATAGGTGCCGATAGGCATTTCAGATGTAGAAGCCGATAGGCATTTCAAATATAGGTGCCGATAGGCATTCCAGATATGGTTGCCGATAGGCATTTCAAATATAGGTGCTGATAGGCATTTCAGATGTAGTTTCCGATAGGCATTTCAAAAATAGGTGTCGATAGGCATTTTAGATATAGGTGTCGATAGGCATTTCAGATATAGGTGTCGATAGGCATTTCAGATATAGGTGTCGATAGGCATTTCAGATATAGGTGTCGATAGGCATTTCAGATATAGGTGTCGATAGGCATTTCAGATATAGGTGTCGATAGGCATTTCAGATATAGGTGTCGATAGGCATTTCATATATAGGTGTCGATAGGCATTTCAGATATAGGTGCCGATAGGCATTTCAGATATAGTTGCCGATTGGCATTTTAAAAATAGGTGCCGATAGGCATTTCAGATATAGAAGCCGATAGGCATTTCAAATATAGGTGCCGATAGGCTTTCCAGATATGGTTGCCGATAGGCATTTCAAATATAGGTGCTGATAGGCATTTCAGATGTAGTTTCCGATAGGCATTTCAAAAATAGGTGTCGATAGGCATTTCAGATATAGGTGTCGATTGGCATTTCAGATATAGGTGTCGATAGGCATTTCAGATATAGGTGTCGATAGGCATTTCAGATATAGGTGTCGATAGGCATTTCAGATATAGGTGTCGATAGGCATTTCAGATATAGGTGTCGATAGGCATTTCAGATATAGGTGTCGATAGGCATTTCAGATATAGGTGTCGATAGGCATTTCAGATATAGGGGCCGATAGGCATTTCAGATATAGTTGCCGATTGGCATTTTAAAAATAGGTGCCGATAAGCATTTCAGATATAGAAGCCGATAGGCATTTCAAATATAGGTGCCGATAGGCATTCCAGATATGGTTGCCGATAGGCATTTCAAATATAGGTGCTGATAGGCATTTCAGATGTAGTTTCCGATAGGCATTTCAAAAATAGGTGTCGATAGGCATTTCAGATATAGGTGTCGATAGGCATTTCAGATATAGGTGTCGATAGGCATTTCAGATATAGGTGTCGATAGGCATTTCAGATATAGGTGTCGATAGGCATTTCAGATATAGGTGTCGATAGGCATTTCAGATATAGGTGTCGATAGGCATTTCAGATATTGGTGTCGATAGGCATTTCAGATATAGGTGTCGATAGGCATTTCAGGTATAGGTGCCGATAGGCATTTCAGATATAGTTGCCGATTGGCATTTTAAAAATAGGTGCCGATAGGCATTTCAGATATAGAAGCCGATAGGCATTTCAAATATAGGTGCCGATAGGCATTCCAGATATGTTTGCCGATAGGCATTTCAAATATAGGTGCTGATAGGCATTTCAGATGTAGTTTCCCATAGGCATTTAAAAAATAGGTGTCGATAGGCATTTCAGATATAGGTGTCGATAGGCATTTCAGATATAGGTGTCGATAGGCATTTCAGATATAGGTGTCGATAGGCATTTCAGATATAGGTGTCGATAGGCATTTCAGATATAGGTGCCGATAGGCATTTCAGATATAGTTGCCAATTGGCATTTTAAAAATAGGTGCCGATAGTCATTTCAGATATAGAAGCCGATAGGCATTTCAAATATAGGTGCCGATAGGCATTCCAGATATGGTTGCCGATAGGCATTTCAAATATAGGTGCTGATAGGCATTTCAGATGTAGTTTCCGATAGACATTTCAAAAATAGGTGTCGATAGGCATCTCAGATATAGGTGTCGATAGGCATTTCAGATATAGGTGTCGATAGGCATTTCAGATATAGGTGTCGATAGGCATTTCAGATATAGGTGTCGATAGGCATTTCAGATATAGGTGTCGATAGGCATTTCAGATATAGGTGTCGATAGGCATTTCAGATATAGGTGTCGATAGGCATTTCATATATAGGTGTCGATAGGCATTTCAGATATAGGTGCCGATAGGCATTTCAGATATAGTTGCCGATTGGCATTTTAAAAATAGGTGCCGATAGGCATTTCAGATATAGAAGCCGATAGGCATTTCAAATATAGGTGCCGATAGGCATTCCAGATATGGTTGCCGATAGGCATTTCAAATATAGGTGCTGATAGGCATTTCAGATGTAGTTTCCGATAGGCATTTCAAAAATAGGTGTCGATAGGCATTTCAGATATAGGTGTCGATTGGCATTTCAGATATAGGTGTCGATAGGCATTTCAGATATAGGTGTCGATTGGCATTTCAGATATAGGTGTCGATAGGCATTTCAGATATAGGTGTCGATAGGCATTTCAGATATAGGTGTCGATAGGCATTTCAGATATAGGTGTCGATAGGCATTTCAGATATAGGTGCCGATAGGCATTTCAGATATAGTTGCCGATTGGCATTTTAAAAATAGGTGCCGATAGGCATTTCAGATATAGAAGCCGATAGGCATTTCAAATATAGGTGCCGATAGGCATTCCAGATATGGTTGCCGATAGGCATTTCAAATATAGGTGCTGATAGGCATTTCAGATGTAGTTTCCGATAGGCATTTCAAAAATAGGTGTCGATAGGCATTTCAGATATAGGTGTCGATAGGCATTTCAGATATAGGTGTCGATAGGCATTTCAGATATAGGTGTCGATAGGCATTTCAGATATAGGTGTCGATAGGCATTTCAGATATAGGTGTCGATAGGCATTTCAGATATAGGTGTCGATAGGCATTTCTGATATAGGTGTCGATAGGCATTTCAGATATAGGTGTCGATAGGCATTTCAGGTATAGGTGCCGATAGGCATTTCAGATATAGTTGCCGATTGGCATTTTAAAAATAGGTGCCGATAGGCATTTCAGATATAGAAGCCGATAGGCATTTCAAATATAGGTGCCGATAGGCATTCCAGATATGGTTGCCGATAGGCATTTCAAATATAGGTGCTGATAGGCATTTCAGATGTAGTTTCCCATAGGCATTTCAAAAATAGGTGTCGATAGGCAATTCAGATATAGGTGTCGATAGGCATTTCAGATATAGGTGTCGATAGGCATTTCAGATATAGGTGTCGATAGGCATTTCAGATATAGGTGTCGATAGGCATTTCAGATATAGGTGCCGATAGGCATTTCAGATATAGTTGCCAATTGGCATTTTAAAAATAGGTGCCGATAGGCATTTCAGATATAGAAGCCGATAGGCATTTCAAATATAGGTGCCGATAGGCATTCCAGATATGGTTGCCGATAGGCATTTCAAATATAGGTGCTGATAGGCATTTCAGATGTAGTTTCCGATAGGCATTTCAAAAATAGGTGTCGATAGGCATCTCAGATATAGGTGTCGATAGGCATTTCAGATATAGGTGTCGATAGGCATTTCAGATATAGGTGTCGATAGGCATTTCAGATATAGGTGTCGATAGGCATTTCAGATATAGGTGTCGATAGGCATTTCAGATATAGGTGTCGATAGGCATTTCAGATATAGGTGTCGATAGGCATTTCAGATATAGGTGTCGATAGGCATTTCAGATATAGGTGTCGATAGGCATTTCAGATATAGGTGCCGATAGGCATTTCAGATATAGTTGCCGATTGGCATTTTAAAAATAGGTGCCGATAGGCATTTCAGATATAGAAGCCGATAGGCATTTCAAATATAGGTGCCGATAGGCATTTCAGATGTAGTTTCCGATAGGCATTTCAAAAATAGGTGTCGATAGGCATCTCAGATATAGGTGTCGATAGGCATTTCAGATATAGGTGTCGATAGGCATTTCAGATATAGGTGTCGATAGGCATTTCAGATATAGGTGTCGATAGGCATTTCAGATATAGGTGTCGATAGGCATTTCAGATATAGGTGTCGATAGGCATTTCAGATATAGGTGTCGATAGGCATTTCAGATATAGGTGTCGATAGGCATTTCAGATATAGGTGTCGATAGGCATTTCAGATATAGGTGCCGATAGGCATTTCAGATATAGTTGCCGATTGGCATTTTAAAAATAGGTGCCGATAGGCATTTCAGATATAGAAGCCGATAGGCATTTCAAATATAGGTGCCGATAGGCATTCCAGATATGGTTGCCGATAGGCATTTCAAATATAGGTGCTGATAGGCATTTCAGATGTAGTTTCCGATAGGCATTTCAAAAATAGGTGTCGATAGGCATCTCAGATATAGGTGTCGATAGGCATTTCAGATATAGGTGTCGATAGGCATTTCAGATATAGGTGTCGATAGGCATTTCAGATATAGGTGTCGATAGGCATTTCAGATATAGGTGTCGATAGGCATTTCAGATATAGGTGTCGATAGGCATTTCAGATATAGGTGTCGATAGGCATTTCAGATATAGGTGTCGATAGGCATTTCAGATATAGGTGTCGATAGGCATTTCAGATATAGGTGCCGGTAGGCATTTCAGATATAGTTGCCGATTGGCATTTTAAAAATAGGTGCCGATAGGCATTTCAGATATAGAAGCCGATAGGCATTTCAAATATAGGTGCCGATAGGCATTCCAGATATGGTTGCCGATAGGCATTTCAAATATAGGTGCTGATAGGCATTTCAGATGTAGTTTCCGATAGGCATTTCAAAAATAGGTGTCGATAGGCATTTCAGATATAATTGTCGATAGGCATTTCAGATATAGGTGTCGATAGGCATTTCAGATATAGGTGTCGATAGGCATTTCAGATATAGGTGTCGATAGGCATTTCAGATATAGGTGTCGATAGGCATTTCAGATATAGGTGTCGATAGGCATTTCAGATATAGGTGTCGATAGGCATTTCAGATATAGGTGTCGATAGGCATTTCAGGTATAGGTGCCGATAGGCATTTCAGATATAGTTGCCGATTGGCATTTTAAAAATAGGTGCCGATAGGCATTTCAGATATAGAAGCCGATAGGCATTTCAAATATAGGTGCCGATAGGCATTCCAGATATGGTTGCCGATAGGCATTATAAATATAGGTGCTGATAGGCATTTCAGATGTAGTTTCCCATAGGCATTTCAAAAATAGGTGTCGATAGGCATTTCAGATATAGGTGTGGATAGGCATTTCAGATATAGGTGTCGATAGGCATTTCAGATATAGGTGTCGATAGGCATTTCAGATATAGGTGTCGATAGGCATTTCAGATATAGGTGCCGATAGGCATTTCAGATATAGTTGCCAATTGGCATTTTAAAAATAGGTGCCGATAGGTATTTTAGATATAGAAGCCGATAGGCATTTCAAATATAGGTGCCGATAGGCATTCCAGATATGGTTGCCGATAGGCATTTCAAATATAGGTGCTGATAGGCATTTCAGATGTAGTTTCCGATAGGCATTTCAAAAATAGGTGTCGATAGGCATCTCAGATATAGGTGTCGATAGGCATTTCAGATATAGGTGTCGATAGGCATTTCAGATATAGGTGTCGATAGGCATTTCAGATATAGGTGTCGATAGGCATTTCAGATATAGGTGTCGATAGGCATTTCAGATATAGGTGTCGATAGGCATTTCAGATATAGGTGTCGATAGGCATTTCAGATATAGGTGTCGATAGGCATTTCAGATATAGGTGTCGATAGGTATTTCAGATATAGGTGTCGATAGGCATTTCAGATATAGGTGCCGATAGGCATTTCAGATATAGTTGCCGATTGGCATTTTAAAAATAGGTGCCGATAGGCATCTCAGATATAGGTGTCGATAGGCATTTCAGATATAGGTGTCGATAGGCATTCCAGATATGGTTGCCGATAGGCATTTCAAATATAGGTGCTGATAGGCATTTCAGATGTAGTTTCCGATAGGCATTTCAAAAATAGGTGTCGATAGGCATTTCAGATATAGGTGTCGATAGGCATTTCAGATATAGGTGTCGATAGGCATTTCAGATATAGGTGTCGATAGGCATTTCAGATATAGGTGTCGATAGGCTTTTCAGATATAGGTGCCGATAGGCATTTCAGATATAGTTGCCGATTGGCATTTAAAAAATAGGTGCCGATAGGCATTTCAGATATAGGTGTCGATAGGCATTTCAGATATAGGTGCCGATAGGCATTTCAGATATAGTTGCCGATTGGCATTTTAAAAATAGGTGCCGATAGGCATTTCAGATATAGAAGCCGATTGGCATTTCAAATATAGGTGCCGATAGGCATTCCAGATATGGTTGCCGATAGGCATTTCAAATATAGGTGCTGATAGGCATTTCAGATGTAGTTTCCGATAGGCATTTCAAAAATAGGTGTCGATAGGCATTTCAGATATAGGTGTCGATAGGCATTTCAGATATAGGTGTCGATAGGCATTTCAGATATAGGTGTCGATAGGCATTTCAGATATAGGTGTCGATAGGCATTTCAGATATAGGTGTCGATAGGCATTTCAGATATAGGTGTCGATAGGCTTTTCAGATATAGGTGCCGATAGGCATTTCAGATATAGAAGCCGATAGGCATTTCAAATATAGGTGCCGATAGGCATTCCAGATATGGTTCCCGATAGGCATTTCAAATATAGGTGCTGATAGGCATTTCAGATGTAGTTTCCGATAGGCATTTCAAAAATAGGTGTCGATAGGCATTTCAGATATAGGTGTCGATAGGCATTTCAGATATAGGTGTCGATAGGCATTTCAGATATAGGTGTCGATAGGCATTTCAGATATAGGTGTCGATAGGCATTTCAGATATAGGTGTCGATAGGCATTTCAGATATAGGTGTCGATAGGCATTTCAGATATAGGTGTCGATAGGCATTTCAGATATAGGTGTCGATAGGCATTTCAGATATAGGTGCCGATAGGCATTTCAGATATAGTTGCGGATTGGCATTTGAAAAATAGGTGCCGATAGGCATTTCAGATATAGAAGCCGATAGGCATTTCAAATATAGGTGCCGATAGGCATTCCAGATATGGTTGCCGATAGGCATTTCAAATATAGGTGCTGATAGGCATTTCAGATGTAGTTTCCGATAGGCATTTCAAAAATAGGTGTCGATAGGCATTTCAGATATAGGTGTCGATAGGCATTTCAGATATAGGTGTCGATAGGCATTTCAGATATAGGTGTCGATAGGCATTTCAGATATAGGTGTCGATAGGCATTTCAGATATAGGTGTCGATAGGCATTTCAGATATAGGTGTCGATAGGCATTTCAGATATAGTTGCCGATTGGCATTTTAAAAATAGGTGCCGATAGGCATTTCAGATATAGAAGCCGATAGGCATTTCAAATATAGGTGCCGATAGGCATTCCAGATATGGTTGCCGATAGGCATTTCAAATATAGGTGCTGATAGGCATTTCAGATGTAGTTTCCGATAGGCATTTCAAAAATAGGTGTCGATAGGCATTTCAGATATAGGTGTCGATAGGCATTTCAGATATAGGTGTCGATAGGCATTTCAGATATAGGTGTCGATAGGCATTTCAGATATAGGTGTCGATAGGCATTTCAGATATAGGTGTCGATAGGCATTTCAGATATAGGTGCCGATAGGCATTTCAGATATAGTTGCCGATTGGCATTTTAAAAATAGGTGCCGATAGGCATTTCAGATATAGAAGCCGATAGGCATTTCAAATATAGGTGCCGATAGGCATTCCAGATATGGTTGCCGATAGGCATTTCAAATATAGGTGCTGATAGGCATTTCAGATGTAGTTTCCGATAGGCATTTCAAAAATAGGTGTCGATAGGCATTTCATATATAGGTTTCGATAGGTATTTCAGATATAGGTGCCGATAGGCATTTCAGATATAGTTGCCGATTGGCATTTTAAAAATAGGTGCCGATAGGCATTTCAGATATAGAAGCCGATAGGCATTTCAAATATAGGTGCCGATAGGCATTCCAGATATGGTTGCCGATAGGCATTTCAAATATAGGTGCTGATAGGCATTTCAGATGTAGTTTCCGATAGGCATTTCAAAAATAGGTGTCGATAGGCATTTCAGATATAGGTGTCGATAGGCATTTCAGATATAGGTGTCGATAGGCATTTCAGATATAGGTGTCGATAGGCATTTCAGATATAGGTGTCGATAGGCATTTCAGATATAAGTGTCGATAGGCATTTCAGATATAAGTGCCGATAGGCATTTCAGATATAGTTGCCGATTGGCATTTTAAAAATAAGTGCCGATAGGCATTTCAGATCTAGAAGCCGATAGGCATTTCAAATATAGGTGCCGATAGGCATTCCAGATATGGTTGCCGATAGGCATTTGAAATATAGGTGCTGATAGGCATTTCAGATGTAGTTTCCGATAGGCATTTCAAAAATAGGTGTCGATAGGCATTTCAGATATAGGTGTCGATAGGCATTTCAGATATAGGTGTCGATAGGCATTTCAGATATAGGTGTCGATAGGCATTTTAGATATAGGTGTCGATAGGCATTTCAGATATAGGTGTCGATAGGCATTTCAGATATAGGTGTCGATAGGCATTTCAGATATAGGTGTCGATAGGCATTTCAGATATAGGTGCCGATAGGCATTTCAGATATAGTTGCCGATTGGCATTTTAAAAATAGGTGCCGATAGGCATTTCAGATATAGAAGCCGATAGGCATTTCAAATATAGGTGCCGATAGGCATTCCAGATATGGTTGCCGATAGGCATTTCAAATATAGGTGCTGATAGGCATTTCAGATGTAGTTTCCGATAGGCATTTCAAAAATAGGTGTCGATAGGCATCTCAGATATAGGTATCGATAGGCATTTCAGATATAGGTGTCGATAGGCATTTCAGATATAGGTGTCGATAGGCATTTCAGATATAGGTGTCGATAGGCATTTCAGATATAGGTGTCGATAGGCATTTCAGATATAGGTGTCGATAGGCATTTCAGATATAGGTGTCGATAGGCATTTCAGATATAGGTGTCGATAGGCATTTCAGATATAGGTGCCGATAGGCATTTCAGATATAGTTGCCGATTGGCATTTTAAAAATAGGTGCCGATAGGCATTTCAGGTATAGAAGCCGATAGGCATTTCAAATATAGGTGCCGATAGGCATTCCAGATATGGTTGCCGATAGGCATTTCAAATATAGGTGCTGATAGGCATTTCAGATGTAGTTTCCGATAGGCATTTCAAAAATAGGTGTCGATAGGCATTTCAGATATAGGTGTCGATAGGCATTTCAGATATAGGTGTCGATAGGCATTTCAGATATAGGTGTCGATAGGCATTTCAGATATAGGTGTCGATAGGCATTTCAGATATAGGTGTCGATAGGCATTTCAGATATAGGTGTCGATAGGCATTTCAGATATAGGTGTCGATAGGCATTTCAGATATAGGTGCCGATAGGCATTTCAGATATAGTTGCCAATTGGCATTTTAAAAATAGGTGCCGATAGGCATTTCAGATATAGAAGCCGATAGGCATTTCAAATATAGGTGCCGATAGGCATTCCAGATATGGTTGCCGATAGGCATTTCAAATATAGGTGCTGATAGGCATTTCAGATGTAGTTTTCGATAGGCATTTCAAAAATAGGTGTCGATAGGCATTTCAGATATAGGTGTCGATAGGCATTTTAGATATAGCTGTCGATAGGCATTTCAGATATAGGTGTCGATAGGCATTTCAGATATAGGTGTCGATAGGCATTTCAGATATAGATGTCGATAGGCATTTCAGATATAGGTGTCGATAGGCATTTCAGATATAGGTGTCGATAGGCATTTCAGATATAGGTGTCGATAGGCATTTCAGATATAGTTGCCGATTGGCATTTTAAAAATAGGTGCCGATAGGCATTTCAGATATAGAAGCCGATAGGCATTTCAAATATAGGTGCCGATAGGCATTCAAGATATGGTTGCCGATAGGCATTTCAAATATAGGTGCTGATAGGCATTTCAGATGTAGTTTCCGATAGGCATTTCAAAAATAGGTGTCGATAGGCATTTCAGATATAGGTGTCGATAGGCATTTCAGATATAGGTGTCGATAGGCATTTCAGATATAGGTGTCGATAGGCATTTCAGATATAGGTGTCGATAGGCATTTCAGATATAGGTGTCGATAGGCATTTCAGATATAGGTGCCGATAGGCATTTCAGATATAGTTGCCGATTGGCATTTTAAAAATAGGTGCCGATAGGCATTTCAGATATAGAAGCCGATAGGCATTTCAAATATAGGTGCCGATAGGCATTCCAGATATGGTTGCCGATAGGCATTTCAAATATAGGTGCTGATAGGCATTTCAGATGTAGTTTCCGATAGGCATTTCAAAAATAGGTGTCGATAGGCATTTCATATATAGGTTTCGATAGGTATTTCAGATATAGGTGCCGATAGGCATTTCAGATATAGTTGCCGATTGGCATTTTAAAAATAGGTGCCGATAGGCATTTCAGATATAGAAGCCGATAGGCATTTCAAATATAGGTGCCGATAGGCATTCCAGATATGGTTGCCGATAGGCATTTCAAATATAGGTGCTGATAGGCATTTCAGATGTAGTTTCCGATAGGCATTTCAAAAATAGGTGTCGATAGGCATTTCAGATATAGGTGTCGATAGGCATTTCAGATATAGGTGTCGATAGGCATTTCAGATATAGGTGTCGATAGGCATTTCAGATATAAGTGTCGATAGGCATTTCAGATATAAGTGTCGATAGGCATTTCAGATATAAGTGCCGATAGGCATTTCAGATATAGTTGCCGATTGGCATTTTAAAAATAAGTGCCGATAGGCATTTCAGATCTAGAAGCCGATAGGCATTTCAAATATAGGTGCCGATAGGCATTCCAGATATGGTTGCCGATAGGCATTTGAAATATAGGTGCTGATAGGCATTTCAGATGTAGTTTCCGATAGGCATTTCAAAAATAGGTGTCGATAGGCATTTCAGATATAGGTGTCGATAGGCATTTCAGATATAGGTGTCGATAGGCATTTCAGATATAGGTGTCGATAGGCATTTTAGATATAGGTGTCGATAGGCATTTCAGATATAGGTGTCGATAGGCATTTCAGATATAGGTGTCGATAGGCATTTCAGATATAGGTGTCGATAGGCATTTCAGATATAGGTGCCGATAGGCATTTCAGATATAGTTGCCGATTGGCATTTTAAAAATAGGTGCCGATAGGCATTTCAGATATAGAAGCCGATAGGCATTTCAAATATAGGTGCCGATAGGCATTCCAGATATGGTTGCCGATAGGCATTTCAAATATAGGTGCTGATAGGCATTTCAGATGTAGTTTCCGATAGGCATTTCAAAAATAGGTGTCGATAGGCATCTCAGATATAGGTATCGATAGGCATTTCAGATATAGGTGTCGATAGGCATTTCAGATATAGGTGTCGATAGGCATTTCAGATATAGGTGTCGATAGGCATTTCAGATATAGGTGTCGATAGGCATTTCAGATATAGGTGTCGATAGGCATTTCAGATATAGGTGTCGATAGGCATTTCAGATATAGGTGTCGATAGGCATTTCAGATATAGGTGCCGATAGGCATTTCAGATATAGTTGCCGATTGGCATTTTAAAAATAGGTGCCGATAGGCATTTCAGGTATAGAAGCCGATAGGCATTTCAAATATAGGTGCCGATAGGCATTCCAGATATGGTTGCCGATAGGCATTTCAAATATAGGTGCTGATAGGCATTTCAGATGTAGTTTCCGATAGGCATTTCAAAAATAGGTGTCGATAGGCATTTCAGATATAGGTGTCGATAGGCATTTCAGATATAGGTGTCGATAGGCATTTCAGATATATTTGTCGATAGGCATTTCAGATATAGGTGTCGATAGGCATTTCAGATATAGGTGTCGATAGGCATTTCAGATATAGGTGTCGATAGGCATTTCAGATATAGGTGTCGATAGGCATTTCAGATATAGGTGCCGATAGGCATTTCAGATATAGTTGCCAATTGGCATTTTAAAAATAGGTGCCGATAGGCATTTCAGATATAGAAGCCGATAGGCATTTCAAATATAGGTGCCGATAGGCATTCCAGATATGGTTGCCGATAGGCATTTCAAATATAGGTGCTGATAGGCATTTCAGATGTAGTTTTCGATAGGCATTTCAAAAATAGGTGTCGATAGGCATTTCAGATATAGGTGTCGATAGGCATTTTAGATATAGCTGTCGATAGGCATTTCAGATATAGGTGTCGATAGGCATTTCAGATATAGGTGTCGATAGGCATTTCAGATATAGATGTCGATAGGCATTTCAGATATAGGTGTCGATAGGCATTTCAGATATAGGTGTCGATAGGCATTTCAGATATAGGTGCCGATAGGCATTTCAGATATAGTTGCCGATTGGCATTTTAAAAATAGGTGCCGATAGGCATTTCAGATATAGAAGCCGATAGGCATTTCAAATATAGGTGCCGACAGGCATTCCAGATATGGTTGATGATAGGCATTTCAAATATAGGTGCTGATAGGCATTTCAGATGTAGTTTCCGATAGGCATTTCAAAAATAGGTGTCGATAGGCATTTCAGATATAGGTGTCGATAGGCATTTCAGATATAGGTGTCGATAGGCATTTCAGATATAGGTGTCGATAGGCATTTCAGATATAGGTATCGATAGGCATTTCAGATATAGGTGTCGATAGGCATTTCAGATATAGGTGTCGATAGGCATTTCAGATATAGGTGTCGATAGGCATTTCAGATATAGGTGCCGATAGGCATTTCAGATGTAGTTGCCGATTGGCATTTTAAAAATAAGTGCCGATAGGCATTTCAGATATAGAAGCCGATAGGCATTTCAAATATAGGTGCCGATAGGCATTCCAGATATGGTTGCCGATAGGCATTTCAAATATAGGTGCTGATAGGCATTTCAGATGTAGTTTCCGATAGGCATTTCAAAAATAGGTATCGATAGGCATTTCAGATATAGGTGTCGATAGGCATTTTAGATATAGGTGTCGATAGGCATTTCAGATATAGGTGTCGATAGGCATTTCAGATATTGGTGTCGATAGGCATTTCAGATATAGGTGTCGATAGGCATTTCAGATATAGGTGTCGATAGGCATTTCAGATATAGGTGTCGATAGGCATTTCAGATACAGGTGTCGATAGGCATTTCAGATATAAGTGCCGATAGGCATTTCAGATATAGTTGCCGATTGGCATTTTAAAAATAGGTGCCGATAGGCATTTTAGATATAGGTGTCGATAGGCATTTCAGATATAGGTGTCGATAGGCATTTCTGATACAGGTGTCGATAGGCATTTCAGATATAAGTGCCGATAGGCATTTCAGATATAGTTGCCGATTGGCATTTTAAAAGTATGTGCCGATAGGCATTTTAGATATAGAAGCCGATAGGCATTTCAAATAAAGGTGCCGATAGGCATTTCAGATATGGTTGCCGATAGGCATTTCAAATATAGGTGCTGATAGGCATTTCAGATGTAGTTTCCGATAGGCATTTCAAAAATTGGTGTCGATAGGCATTTCAGATATAGGTGTCGATAGGCATTTCAGATATAGGTGTCGATAGGCATTTCAGATATAGGTGTCGATAGGCATTTCAGATATAGGTGTCGATAGGCATTTCAGATATAGGTGTCGATAGGCATTTCAGATATAGGTGTCGATAGGCATTTCAGATATAGGTGTCGATAGGCATTTCAGATATAGGTGCCGATAGGCATTTCAGATATAGTTGCCGATTGGCATTTTAAAAATAGGTGCCGATAGGCATTTCAGATATAGAAGCCGATAGGCATTTCAAATATAGGTGCCGATAGGCATTCCAGATATGGTTGCCGATAGGCATTTCAAATATAGGTGCTGATAGGCATTTCAGATGTAGTTTCCGATAGGCATTTCAAAAATAGGTGTCAATAGGTATTTCAGATATAGGTGTCGATAGGCATTTCAGATATAGGTGTCGATAGGCATTTCAGATATAGGTGACGATAGGCATTTCAGATATAAGTGTCGATAGGCATTTCAGATATAGGTGTCGATAGGCATTTCAGATATAGGTGTCGATAGGCATTTCAGATATAGGTGTCGATAGGCATTTCAGATATAGGTGTCGATAGGCATTTCAGATATAGGTGTCGATAGGCATTTCAGATATAGGTGCCGATAGGCATTTTAAAAATAGGTGCCGATAGGCATTTCAGATATAGAAGCCGATAGGCATTTCAGATATAGGTGCCGATAGGCGTTTCAGATATAGTTGCCGATTGGCATTTTAAAAATAGGTGCCGATAGGCATTTCAGATATAGAAGCCGATAGGCATTTCAAATATGGGTGCCGATAGGCATTCCAGATATGGTTGCCGATAGGCATTTCAAATATAGGTGCTGATAGGCATTTCAGATGTAGTTTCCGATAGGCATTTCAAAAATAGGTGTCGATAGGCATTTCAGATATAGGTGTCGATAGGCATTTCAGATATAGGTGTCGATAGGCATTTCAGATATAGGTGTCGATAGGCATTTCAGATATAGGTGTCGATAGGCATTTCAGATATAGGTGTCGATAGGCATTTCAGATATAGGTGTCGATAGGCATTTCAGATATAGTTGCCGACAGCCATTTCAGATATAGTTGCCGATTGGCATTTTAAAAATAGGTGCCGATAGGCATTTCAGATATAGAAGCCGATTGGCATTTTAAAAATAGGTGCCGATAGGCATTTCAGATATAGGTGTCGATAGGCATTTCAGATATAGGTGTCGATAGGCATTTCAGATAATAGTGTCGATAGGCATTTCAGATATAGGTGTCGAAAGGCATTTCAGATATAGGTGTCGATAGGCATTTCAGATATAGGTGCCGATAGACATTTCAGATATAGTTGCCGATTGGCATTTTAAAAATAGGTGCCGATAGGCATTTCAGATATAGAAGCCGATAGGCATTTAAAATATAGGTGCCGATAGGCATTCCAGATATGGTTGCCGATAGGCATTTCAAATATAGGTGCTGATAGGCATTTCAGATGTAGTTTCCGATAGGCATTTCAAAAATAGGTGTCGATAGGCATTTCAGATATAGGTGTCGATAGGCATTTCAGATATAGGTGTCGATAGGCATTTCAGATAAAGGTGTCGATAGGCATTTCAGATATAGGTGTCGATAGGCATTTCAGATATAGGTGTCGATAGGCATTTCAGATATAGGTGTCGATAGGCATTTCAAATATAGGTGCTGATAGGCATTTCAGATGTTGTTTCCGATAGGCATTTCAAAAATAGGTGTCGATAGGCATCTCAGATATAGGTGTCGATAGGCATTTCAGATATAGGTGTCGATAGGCATTTCAGATATAGGTGTCGATAGGCATTTCAGATATAGGTGTCGATAGGCATTTCAGATATAGGTGTCGATAGGCATTTCAGATAAGGGTGACGATAGGCATTTCAGATATAGGTGTCGATAGGCATTTCAGATATAGGTGTCGATAGGCGTTTCAGATATAGGTGCCGATAGGCATTTCAGATATAGTTGCCGATTGGCATTTTAAAAATAGGTGCCGATAGGCATTTTAGATATAGAAGCCGATAGGCATTTCAAATATAGGTGCCGATAGGCATTCCAGATATGGTTGCCGATAGGCATTTCAAATATAGGTGCTGATAGGCATTTCAGATGTAGTTTCCGATAGGCATTTCAAAAATAGGTGTCGATAGGCATTTCAGATATAGGTGTCGATAGGCATTTCAGATATAGGTGTCGATAGGCATTTCAGATATAGGTGTCGATAGGCATTTCAGATATAGGTGTCGATAGGCTTTTCAGATATAGGTGCCGATAGGCATTTCAGATATAGTTGCCGATTGGCATTTTAAAAATAGGTGCCGATAGGCATTTCAGATATAGAAGCCGATAGGCATTTCAAATATAGGTGCCGATAGGCATTCCAGATATGGTTGCCGATAGGCATTTCAAATATAAGTGCTGATAGGCATTTCAGATGTAGTTTCCGATAGGCATTTCAAAAATAGGTGTCGATAGGCATTTCAGATATAGGTGTCGATAGGCATTTCAGATATAGGTGTCGATAGGCATTTCAGATATAGGTGTCGATAGGCATTTCAGATATAGGTGTCGATAGGCATTTCAGATATAGGTGTCGATAGGCATTTCAGATATAGGTGTCGATAGGCATTTCAGATATAGGTGTCGATAGGCATTTCAGATATAGGTGTCGATAGGCATTTCAGATATAGGTGCCGATAGGCATTTCAGATATAGTTGCCGATTGGCATTTAAAAAATAGGTGCCGATAGGCATTTCAGATATAGAAGCCGATAGGCATTTCAAATATAGGTGCCGATAGGCATTCCAGATATGGTTGCCGATAGGCATTTCAAATATAGGTGCTGATAGGCATTTCAGATGTAGTTTCCGATAGGCATTTCAAAAATAGGTGTCGATAGGCATTTCAGATATAGGTGTCGATAGGCATTTCAGATATAGGTGTCGATAGGCATTTCAGATATAGGTGTCGATAGGCATTTCAGATATAGGTGTCGATAGGCATTTCAGATATAGGTGTCGATAGGCATTTCAGATATAGGTGCCGATAGGCATTTCAGATATAGTTGCCGATTGGCATTTTAAAAATAGGTGCCGATAGGCATTTCAGATATAGAAGCCGATAGGCATTTCAAATATAGGTGCCGATAGGCATTCCAGATATGGTTGCCGATAGGCATTTCAAATATAGGTGCTGATAGGCATTTCAGATGTAGTTTCCGATAGGCATTTCAAAAATAGGTGTCGATAGGCATCTCAGATATAGGTGTCGATAGGCATTTCAGATATAGGTGTCGATAGGCATTTCAGATATAGGTGTCGATAGGCATTTCAGATATAGGTGTCGATAGGCATTTCAGATATAGGTGTCGATAGGCATTTCAGATATAGGTGTCGATAGGCATTTCAGATATAGGTGCCGATAGGCATTTCAGATATAGTTGCCGATTGGCATTTTAAAAATAGGTGCCGATAGGCATTTCAGATATAGAAGCCGATAGGCATTTCAAATATAGGTGCCGATAGGCATTCCAGATATGGTTGCCGATAGGCATTTCAAATATAGGTGCTGATAGGCATTTCAGATGTAGTTTCCGATTGGCATTTCAAAAATAGGTGTCGATAGGCATTTCAGATATAGGTGTCGATAGGCATTTCAGATATAGGTGTCGATAGGCATTTCAGATATAGGTGTCGATAGGCATTTCAGATATAGGTGTCGATAGGCTTTTCAGATATAGGTGCCGATAGGC
Organism: Venustoraphidia nigricollis; assembly: GCA_034508555.1. Classification (NCBI taxonomy): domain Eukaryota; kingdom Metazoa; phylum Arthropoda; class Insecta; order Raphidioptera; family Raphidiidae; genus Venustoraphidia; species Venustoraphidia nigricollis. The sequence continues at coordinate 21,739 of JAVRKA010000487.1, forward strand.
ATTTCAGATATAGTTGCCGATTGGCATTTTAAAAATAGGTGCCGATAGGCATTTCAGATATAGAAGCCGATAGGCATTTCAAATATAGGTGCCGATAGGCATTCCAGATATGGTTGCCGATAGGCATTTCAAATATAAGTGCTGATAGGCATTTCAGATGTAGTTTCCGATAGGCATTTCAAAAATAGGTGTCGATAGGCATTTCAGATATAGGTGTCGATAGGCATTTCAGATATAGGTGTCGATAGGCATTTCAGATATAGGTGTCGATAGGCATTTCAGATATAGGTGTCGATAGGCATTTCAGATATAGGTGTCGATAGGCATTTCAGATATAGGTGTCGATAGGCATTTCAGATATAGGTGTCGATAGGCATTTCAGATATAGGTGCCGATAGGCATTTCAGATGTAGTTGCCGATTGGCATTTTAAAAATAAGTGCCGATAGGCATTTCAGATATAGAAGCCGATAGGCATTTCAAATATAGGTGCCGATAGGCATTCCAGATATGGTTGCCGATAGGCATTTCAAATATAGGTGCTGATAGGCATTTCAGATGTAGTTTCCGATAGGCATTTCAAAAATAGGTATCGATAGGCATTTCAGATATAGGTGTCGATAGGCATTTCAGATATAGGTGTCGATAGGCATTTCAGATATAGGTGTCGATAGGCATTTCAGATATTGGTGTCGATAGGCATTTCAGATATAGGTGTCGATAGGCATTTCAGATATAGGTGTCGATAGGCATTTCAGATATAGGTGTCGATAGGCATTTCAGATACAGGTGTCGATAGGCATTTCAGATATAAGTGCCGATAGGCATTTCAGATATAGTTGCCGATTGGCATTTTAAAAATAGGTGCCGATAGGCATTTTAGATATAGGTGTCGATAGGCATTTCAGATATAGGTGTCGATAGGCATTTCTGATACAGGTGTCGATAGGCATTTCAGATATAAGTGCCGATAGGCATTTCAGATATAGGTGTCGATAGGCATTTCAGATATAGGTGTCGATAGGCATTTCAGATATAGGTGTCGATAGGCATTTCAGATATAGGTGTCGATAGGCATTTCAGATATAGGTGTCGATAGGCATTTCAGATATAGGTGTCGATAGGCATTTCAGATATAGGTGTCGATAGGCATTTCAGATATAGGTGCCGATAGGCATTTCAGATATAGTTGCCGATTGGCATTTTAAAAATAGGTGCCGATAGGCATTTCAGATATAGAAGCCGATAGGCATTTCAAATATAGGTGCCGATAGGCATTCCAGATATGGTTGCCGATAGGCATTTCAAATATAGGTGCTGATAGGCATTTCAGATGTAGTTTCCGATAGGCATTTCAAAAATAGGTGTCAATAGGCATTTCAGATATAGGTGTCGATAGGCATTTCAGATATAGGTGTCGATAGGCATTTCAGATATAGGTGACGATAGGCATTTCAGATATAAGTGTCGATAGGCATTTCAGATATAGGTGTCGATAGGCATTTCAGATATAGGTGTCGATAGGCATTTCAGATATAGGTGTCGATAGGCATTTCAGATATAGGTGTCGATAGGCATTTCAGATATAGGTGTCGATAGGCATTTCAGATATAGGTGCCGATAGGCATTTTAAAAATAGGTGCTGATAGGCATTTCAGATATAGAAGCCGATAGGCATTTCAGATATAGGTGCCGATAGGCGTTTCAGATATAGTTGCCGATTGGCATTTTAAAAATAGGTGCCGATAGGCATTTCAGATATAGAAGCCGATAGGCATTTCAAATATGGGTGCCGATAGGCATTCCAGATATGGTTGCCGATAGGCATTTCAAATATAGGTGCTGATAGGCATTTCAGATGTAGTTTCCGATAGGCATTTCAAAAATAGGTGTCGATAGGCATTTCAGATATAGGTGTCGATAGGCATTTCAGATATAGGTGTCGATAGGCATTTCAGATATAGGTGTCGATAGGCATTTCAGATATAGGTGTCGATAGGCATTTCAGATATAGGTGTCGATAGGCATTTCAGATATAGGTGTCGATAGGCATTTCAGATATAGTTGCCGACAGCCATTTCAGATATAGTTGCCGATTGGCATTTTAAAAATAGGTGCCGATAGGCATTTCAGATATAGAAGCCGATTGGCATTTTAAAAATAGGTGCCGATAGGCATTTCAGATATAGGTGTCGATAGGCATTTCAGATATAGGTGTCGATAGGCATTTCAGATATAGGTGTCGATAGGCATTTCAGATAATAGTGTCGATAGGCATTTCAGATATAGGTGTCGAAAGGCATTTCAGATATAGGTGTCGATAGGCATTTCAGATATAGGTGCCGATAGACATTTCAGATATAGTTGCCGATTGGCATTTTAAAAATAGGTGCCGATAGGCATTTCAGATATAGAAGCCGATAGGCATTTAAAATATAGGTGCCGATAGGCATTCCAGATATGGTTGCCGATAGGCATTTCAAATATAGGTGCTGATAGGCATTTCAGATGTAGTTTCCGATAGGCATTTCAAAAATAGGTGTCGATAGGCATTTCAGATATAGGTGTCGATAGGCATTTCGGATATAGGTGTCGATAGGCATTTCAGATAAAGGTGTCGATAGGCATTTCAGATATAGGTGTCGATAGGCATTTCAGATATAGGTGTCGATAGGCATTTCAGATATAGGTGTCGATAGGCATTTCAAATATAGGTGCTGATAGGCATTTCAGATGTTGTTTCCGATAGGCATTTCAAAAATAGGTGTCGATAGGCATCTCAGATATAGGTGTCGATAGGCATTTCAGATATAGGTGTCGATAGGCATTTCAGATATAGGTGTCGATAGGCATTTCAGATATAGGTGTCGATAGGCATTTCAGATATAGGTATCGATAGGCATTTCAGATAAGGGTGACGATAGGCATTTCAGATATAGGTGTCGATAGGCATTTCAGATATAGGTGTCGATAGGCGTTTCAGATATAGGTGCCGATAGGCATTTCAGATATAGTTGCCGATTGGCATTTTAAAAATAGGTGCCGATAGGCATTTTAGATATAGAAGCCGATAGGCATTTCAAATATAGGTGCCGATAGGCATTCCAGATATGGTTGCCGATAGGCATTTCAAATATAGGTGCTGATAGGCATTTCAGATGTAGTTTCCGATAGGCATTTCAAAAATAGGTGTCGATAGGCATTTCAGATATAGGTGTCGATAGGCATTTCAGATATAGGTGTCGATAGGCATTTCAGATATAGGTGTCGATAGGCATTTCAGATATAGGTGTCGATAGGCTTTTCAGATATAGGTGCCGATAGGCATTTCAGATATAGTTGCCGATTGGCATTTTAAAAATAGGTGCCGATAGGCATTTCAGATATAGAAGCCGATAGGCATTTCAAATATAGGTGCCGATAGGCATTCCAGATATGGTTGCCGATAGGCATTTCAAATATAAGTGCTGATAGGCATTTCAGATGTAGTTTCCGATAGGCATTTCAAAAATAGGTGTCGATAGGCATTTCAGATATAGGTGTCGATAGGCATTTCAGATATAGGTGTCGATAGGCATTTCAGATATAGGTGTCGATAGGCATTTCAGATATAGGTGTCGATAGGCATTTCAGATATAGGTGTCGATAGGCATTTCAGATATAGGTGTCGATAGGCATTTCAGATATAGGTGTCGATAGGCATTTCAGATATAGGTGCCGATAGGCATTTCAGATATAGTTGCCGATTGGCATTTAAAAAATAGGTGCCGATAGGCATTTCAGATATAGAAGCCGATAGGCATTTCAAATATAGGTGCCGATAGGCATTCCAGATATGGTTGCCGATAGGCATTTCAAATATAGGTGCTGATAGGCATTTCAGATGTAGTTTCCGATAGGCATTTCAAAAATAGGTGTCGATAGGCATTTCAGATATAGGTGTCGATAGGCATTTCAGATATAGGTGTCGATAGGCATTTCAGATATAGGTGTCGATAGGCATTTCAGATATAGGTGTCGATAGGCATTTCAGATATAGGTGTCGATAGGCATTTCAGATATAGGTGTCGATAGGTATTTCAGATATAGGTGTCGATAGGCATTTCAGATATAGGTGCCGATAGGCATTTCAGATATAGTTGCCGATTGGCATTTTAAAAATAGGTGCCGATAGGCATTTCAGATATAGAAGCCGATAGGCATTTCAAATATAGGTGCCGATAGGCATTCCAGATATGGTTGCCGATAGGCATTTCAAATATAGGTGCTGATAGGCATTTCAGATGTAGTTTCCGATAGGCATTTCAAAAATAGGTGTCGATAGGCATCTCAGATATAGGTGTCGATAGGCATTTCAGATATAGGTGTCGATAGGCATTTCAGATATAGGTGTCGATAGGCATTTCAGATATAGGTGTCGATAGGCATTTCAGATATAGGTGTCGATAGGCATTTCAGATATAGGTGTCGATAGGCATTTCAGATATAGGTGCCGATAGGCATTTCAGATATAGTTGCCGATTGGCATTTTAAAAATAGGTGCCGATAGGCATTTCAGATATAGAAGCCGATAGGCATTTCAAATATAGGTGCCGATAGGCATTCCAGATATGGTTGCCGATAGGCATTTCAAATATAGGTGCTGATAGGCATTTCAGATGTAGTTTCCGATTGGCATTTCAAAAATAGGTGTCGATAGGCATTTCAGATATAGGTGTCGATAGGCATTGCAGATATAGGTGTCGATAGGCATTTCAGATATAGGTGTCGATAGGCATTTCAGATATAGGTGTCGATAGGCTTTTCAGATATAGGTGCCGATAGGCATTTCAGATATAGTTGCCGATTGGCATTTTAAAAATAGGTGCCGATAGGCATTTCAGATATAGAAGCCGATAGGCATTTCAAATATAGGTGCCGATAGGCATTCCAGATATGGTTGCCGATAGGCATTTCAAATATAAGTGCTGATAGGCATTTCAGATGTAGTTTCCGATAGGCATTTCAAAAATAGGTGTCGATAGGCATTTCAGATATAGGTGTCGATAGGCATTACAGATATAGGTGTCGATAGGCATTTCAGATATAGGTGTCGATAGGCATTTCAGATATAGGTGTCGATAGGCATTTCAGATATAGGTGTCGATAGGCATTTCAGATATAGGTGTCGATAGGCATTTCAGATATAGGTGTCGATAGGCATTTCAGATATAGGTGTCGATAGGCATTTCAGATATAGGTGCCGATAGGCATTTCAGATATAGTTGCCGATTGGCATTTAAAAAATAGGTGCCGATAGGCATTTCAGATATAGAAGCCGATAGGCATTTCAAATATAGGTGCCGATAGGCATTCCAGATATGGTTGCCGATAGGCATTTCAAATATAGGTGCTGATAGGCATTTCAGATGTAGTTTCCGATAGGCATTTCAAAAATAGGTGTCGATAGGCATTTCAGATATAGGTGTCGATAGGCATTTCAGATATAGGTGTCGATAGGCATTTCAGATATAGGTGTCGATAGGCATTTCAGATATAGGTGTCGATAGGCATTTCAGATATAGGTGTCGATAGGCATTTCAGATATAGGTGCCGATAGGCATTTCAGATATAGTTGCCGATTGGCATTTAAAAAATAGGTGCCGATAGGCATTTCAGATATAGAAGCCGATAGGCATTTCAAATATAGGTGCCGATAGGCATTCCAGATATGGTTGCCGATAGGCATTTCAAATATAGGTGCTGATAGGCATTTCAGATGTAGTTTCCGATAGGCATTTCAAAAATAGGTGTCGATAGGCATTTCAGATATAGGTGTCGATAGGCATTTCAGATATAGGTGTCGATAGGCATTTCAGATATAGGTGTCGATAGGCATTTCAGATATAGGTGTCGATAGGCATTTCAGATATAGGTGTCGATAGGCATTTCAGATATAGGTGCCGATAGGCATTTCAGATATAGTTGCCGATTGGCATTTTAAAAATAGGTGCCGATAGGCACTTCAGATATAGAAGCCGATAGGCATTTCAAATATAGGTGCCGATAGGCATTCCAGATATGGTTGCCGATAGGCATTTCAAAAATAGGTGCTGATAGGCATTTCAGATGTAGTTTCCGATAGGCATTTCAAAAATAGGTGTCGATAGGCATTTCAGATATAGGTGTCGATAGGCATTTCAGATATAGGTGTCGATAGGCATTTCAGATATAGGTGTCGATAGGCATTTCAGATATGGGTGTCGATAGGCATTTCAGATATAGGTGTCGATAGGAATTTCAGATATAGGTGTCGATAGGCATTTCAGATATAGGTGTCGATAGGCATTTCAGATATAGGTGTCGATGAGCATTTCAGATATAGGTGCCGATAGGCATTTCAGATATAGTTGCCGATTGGCATTTTAAAAATAGATGCCGATAGGCACTTCAGATATAGAAGCCGATAGGCATTTCAAATATAGGTGCCGATAGGCATTCCAGATATGGTTGCCGATAGGCATTTCAAATATAGGTGCTGATAGGCATTTCAGATGTAGTTTCCGATAGGCATTTCAAAAATAGGTGTCGATAGGCATTTCAGATATAGGTGTCGATAGGCATTTCAGATATAAGTGTCGATAGGCATTTCAGATATAGGTGTCGATAGGCATTTCAGATATAGGTGTCGATAGGCATTTCAGATATAGGTGTCGATAGGCATTTCAGATATAGGTGACGATAGGCATTTCAGATATAGGTGTCGATAGGCATTTCAGATATAGGTGCCGATAGGCATTTCAGATATAGTTGCCGATTGGCATTTTAAAAATAGGTGCCGATAGGCATTTCAGATATAGAAGCCGATAGGCATTTCAAATATAGGTGCCGATAGGCATTCCAGATATGGTTGCCGATAGGCATTTCAAATATAGGTGCTGATAGGCATTTCAGATGTAGTTTCCGATAGGCATTTCAAAAATAGGTGTCGATAGGCATTTCAGATATAGGTGTCGATAGGCATTTCAGATATAGGTGTCGATAGGCATTTCAGATATAGGTGTCGATAGGCATTTCAGATATAGGTGTCGATAGGCATTTCAGATATAGGTGTCAATAGGCATTTCAGATATAGGTGTCGATAGGCCTTTCAGATATAGGTGTCGATAGGCATTTCAGATATAGGTGTCGATAGGCATTTCAGATATAGGTGCCGATAGGCATTTCAGATATAGTTGTCGATTGGCATTTTAAAAATAGGTGCCGATTGGCATTTAAAAATAGGTGCCGATAGGCATTTCAGATATAGAAGCCGATAGGCATTTCAAATATAGGTGCCGATAGCCATTCCAGATATGGTTGCCGATAGGCATTTCAAATAAAGGTGCTGATAGGCATTTCAGATGTAGTTTCCGATAGGCATTTCAAAAATAGGTGTCGATAGGCATTTCAGATATAGGTGTCGATAGGCATTTCAGATATAGGTGTCGATAGGCATTTCAGATATAGGTGTCGATAGGCATTTCAGATATAGGTGTCGATAGGCATTTCAGATATAGGTGTCGATAGGCATTTCAGATATAGGTGTCGATAGGCATTTCAGATATAAGTGTCGATAGGCATTTCAGATATAGGTGCCGATAGGCATTTCAGATATAGTTGCCGATTGGCATTTTAAAAATAGGTGCCGATAGGCATTTTAGATATAGAAGCCGATAGGCATTTCAAATATAGGTGCCGATAGGCATTCCAGATATGGTTGCCGATAGGCATTTCAAATATAGGTGCTGATAGGCTTTTCAGATGTAGTTTCCGATAGGCATTTCAAAAATAGGTGTCGATAGGCATTTCAGATATAGGTGTCGATAGGCATTTCAGATATAGGTGTCGATAGGCATTTCAGATATAGGTGTCGATAGGCATTTCAGATATAGGTGTCGATAGGCATTTCAGATATAGGTGTCGATAGGCATTTCAGATATAGGTGTCGATAGGCATTTCAGATATAGGTGTCGATAGGCATTTCAAAAATTGATGCCGATAGGCATTTCAGATATATAAGCCGATAGGTATTTCAAATATAGGTGTCGATAAGGATTTCAGATATGGTTGCCGATAGGCATTTCAAATATAGGTGCCGATAGGCATTTCAGATATAGGTGCCGATAGGCATTTCAGATATAGTTGCCGATTGGCATTTTAAAAATAGGTGCCGATAGGCATTTCAGATATAGAAGCCGATAGGCATTTCAAATATAGGTGCCGATAGGCATTCCAGATATAGTTGCCGATAGGCATTTCAAATATAGGTGCTGATAGGCATTTCAGATGTAGTTTCTGATAGGCATTTAAAAAATAGGTGTCGATAGGCATTTCAGATATAGGTGTCGATAGGCATTTCTGATATAGGTGTCGATAGGCATTTCAGATATAGGTGTCGATAGGCATTTCAGATATAGGTGTCGATAGGCATTTCAGATATAGGTGTCGATGGGCATTTCAGATATAGGTGTCGATAGGCATTTCAGATATAGGTGTCGATAGGCATTTCAGATATAGGTGCCGATAGGCATTTCAGATATAGTTGCCGATTGGCATTTTAAAAATAGGTGCCGATAGGCATTTCAGATATAGAAGCCGATAGGCATTTCATATATAGGTGCCGATAGGCATTCCAGATATGGTTGCCGATAGGCATTTCAAATATAGGTGCTGATAGGCATTTCAGATGTAGTTTCCGATAGGCATATCAAAAATAGGTGTGGATAGGCATTGCAGATATAGGTGTCGATAGGCATTTCAGATATAGGTGTCGATAGGCATTTCAGATATAGGTGTCGATAGGCATTTCAGATATAGGTGTCGATAGGCATTTCAGATATAGGTGTCGATAGGCATTTCAGATATAGGTGTCGATAGGCATTTCAGATATAGGTGTCGATAGGCATTTCAGATATAGGTGCCGATAGGCATTTCAGATATAGTTGCCGATTGGCATTTTAAAAATAGGTGCCGATAGGCATTTCAGATATAGAAGCCGATAGGCATTTCATATATAGGTGCCGATAGGCATTCCAGATATGGTTGCCGATAGGCATTTCAAATATAGGTGCTGATAGGCATTTCAGATGTAGTTTCCGATAGGCATTTCAAAAATAGGTGTCGATAGGCATTTCAGATATAGGTGTCGATAGGCATTTCAGATATAGGTGTCGATAGGCATTTCAGATATAGGTGTCGATAGGCATTTCAGATATGGGTGTCGATAGGCATTTCAGATATAGGTGTCGATACGCATTTCAGATATAGGTGCCGTTAGGCATTTCAGATATAGTTGCCGATTGGCATTTTAAAAATAGGTGCCGATAGGCATTTCAGATATAGAAGCCGATAGGCATTTCAAATATAGGTGTCGATAGGCATTCCAGATATGGTTGCCGATAGGCATTTCAAATATAGGTGCTGATAGGCATTTCAGATGTAGTTTCCGATAGGCATTTCAAAAATAGGTGTCGATAGGCATTTCAGATATAGGTGTCGTTAGGCATTTCAGATATAGGAGTCGATAGGCATTTCAGATATAGGTGTCGATAGGCATTTCAGATATAGGTGTCGATAGGCATTTCAGATATAGGTGTCGATAGGCATTTCAGATATAGGTGTCGATAGGCATTTCAGATATAGGTGTCGATAGGTATTTCAGATATAGGTGCCGATAGGCATTTCAGATATAGTTGCCGATTGGCATTTTAAAATTAGGTGCCGATAGGCATTTCAGATATAGAAGCCGATAGGCATTTCAAATATAGGTGCCGATAGGCATTCCAGATATGGTTGCCGATAGGCATTTCAAATATAGGTGCTGATAGGCATTTCAGATGTAGTTTCCGATAGGCATTTCAAAAATAGGTGTCGATAGGCATTTCAGATATAGGTGTCGATAGGCATTTCAGATATAGGTGTCGATAGGCATTTCAGATATAGGTGTCGATAGGCATTTCAGATATAGGTGTCGATAGGCATTTCAGATATAGGTCTCGATAGGCATTTCAGATATAGGTGTCGATAGGCATTTCAGATATAGGTGTCGATAGGCATTTCAGATATAGGTGTCGATAGGCATTTCAGATATAGGTGCCGATAGGCATTTCAGATACAGTTGCCGATTGGCACTTTAACAATAGGTGCCGATAGGCATTTCAGATATAGAAGCCGATAGGCATTTCAAATATAGGTGCCGATAGGCATTCCAGATATGGTTGCCGATAGGCATTTCAAATATAGGTGCTGATAGGCATTTCAGATGTAGTTTCCGATAGGCATTTCAAAAATAGGTGTCGATAGGCATTTCAGATATAGGTGTCGATAGGCATTTCAGATATAGGTGTCGATAGGCATTTCAGATATAGGTGTCGATAGGCATTTCAGATATAGGTGTCGATAGGCATTTCAGATATAGGTGTCAATAGGCATTTCAGATATAGGTGTCGATAGGCCTTTCAGATATAGGTGTCGATAGGCATTTCAGATATAGGTGTCGATAGGCATTTCAGATATAGGTGCCGATAGGCATTTCAGATATAGTTGCCGATTGGCATTTTAAAAATAGGTGCCGATTGGCATTTAAAAATAGGTGCCGATAGGCATTTCAGATATAGAAGCCGATAGGCATTTCAAATATAGGTGCCGATAGGCATTCCAGATATGGTTGCCGATAGGCATTTCAAATAAAGGTGCTGATAGGCATTTCAGATGTAGTTTCCGATAGGCATTTCAAAAATAGGTGTCGATAGGCATTTCAGATATAGGTGTCGATAGGCATTTCAGATATAGGTGTCGATAGGCATTTCAGATATAGGTGTCGATAGGCATTTCAGATATAGGTGTCGATAGGCATTTCAGATATAGGTGTCGATAGGCATTTCAGATATAGGTGTCGATAGGCATTTCAGATATAGGTGCCGATAGGCATTTCAGATATAGTTGCCGATTGGCATTTTAAAAATAGGTGCCGATAGGCATTTTAGATATAGAAGCCGATAGGCATTTCAAATATAGGTGCCGATAGGCATTCCAGATATGGTTGCCGATAGGCATTTCAAATATAGGTGCTGATAGGCTTTTCAGATGTAGTTTCCGATAGGCATTTCAAAAATAGGTGTCGATATGCATTTCAGATATAGGTGTCGATAGGCATTTCAGATATAGGTGTCGATAGGCATTTCAGATATAGGTGTCGATAGGCATTTCAGATATAGGTGTCGATAGGCATTTCAGATATAGGTGTCGATAGGCATTTCAGATATAGGTGTCGATAGGCATTTCAGATATAGGTGTCGATAGGCATATCAAAAATTGGTGCCGATAGGCATTTCAGATATAGGTGTCGATAGGCATTTCAGATATAGGTGTCGATAGGCATTTCAGATATAGTTGCCGATTGGCATTTTAAAAATAGGTGCCGATAGGCATTTCAGATATAGAAGCCGATAGGCATTTCAAATATAGGTGCCGATAGGCATTCCAGATATGGTTGCCGATAGGCATTTCAAATATAGGTGCTGATAGGCATTTCAGATGTAGTTTCTGATAGGCGTTTAAAAAATAGGTGTCGATAGGCATTTCAGATATAGGTGTCGATAGGCATTTCAGATATAGGTGTCGATAGGCATTTCAGATATAGGTGTCGATAGGCACTTCAGATATAGGTGTCGATAGGCATTTCAGATATAGGTGTCGATAGGCATATCAGATATAGGTGTCGATAGGCATTTCAGATATAGGTGCCGTTAAGCATTTCAGATACAGTTGCCGATTGGCATTTTAAAAATAGGTGCCGATAGGCATTTCAGATATAGAAGCCGATAGGCATTTCAAATATAGGTGCCGATAGGCATTCCAGATATGGTTGCCGATAGGCATTTCAAATATAGGTGCTGATAGGCATTTCAGATATAGGTGCCGATAGGCATTTCAGATATAGTTGCCGATTGGCATTTTAAAAATAGGTGCCGATAGGCATTTCAGATATAGAAGCCGATAGGCATTTCAAATATAGGTGCCGATAGGCATTCCAGATATGGTTGCCGATAGGCATTTCAAATATAGGTGCTGATAGGCATTTCAGATGTAGTTTCTGATAGGCATTTAAAAAATAGGTGTCGATAGGCATTTCAGATATAGGTGTCGATAGGCATTTCAGATATAGGTGTCGATAGGCATTTCAGATATAGGTGTCGATAGGCATTTCAGATATAGGTGTCGATAGGCATTTCAGATATAGGTGTCGATAGGCATTTCAGATATAGGTGCCGTTAAGCATTTCAGATATAGTTGCCGATTGGCATTTTAAAAATAGGTGCCGATAGGCATTTCAGATATAGAAGCCGATAGGCATTTCAAATATAGGTGCCGATAGGCATTCCAGATATGGTTGCCGATAGGCATTTCAAATATAGGTGCTGATAGGCATTTCAGATGTAGTTTCCGATAGGCATTTCAAAAATAGGTGTCGATAGGCATTTCAGATATAGGTGTCGATAGGCATTTCAGATATAGGTGTCGATAGGGATTTCAGATATAGGTGTCGATAGGCATTTCAGATATAGGTGTCGATAGGCATTTCAGATATAGGTGTCGATAGGCATTTCAGATATAGGTGTCGATAGGCATTTCAGATATAGGTGTTGATAGGCATTTCAGATATAGGTGCCCATAGGCATTTCAGATATAGTTGCCGATTGGCATTTTAAAAATAGGTGCCGATAGGCACTTCAGATATAGAAGCCGATAGGCATTTCAAATATAGGTGCCGATAGGCATTCCAGATATGGTTGCCGATAGGCATTTCAAAAATAGGTGCTGATAGGCATTTCAGATGTAGTTTCCGATAGGCATTTCAAAAATAGGTGTCGATAGGCATTTCAGATATAGGTGTCGATAGGCATTTCAGATATAGGTGTCGATAGGCATTTCAGATATAGGTGTCGATAGGCATTTCAGATATAGGTGTCGATAGGCATTTCAGATATAGGTGTCGATAGTAATTTCAGATATAGGTGTCGATAGGCATTTCAGATATAGGTGTCGATAGGCATTTCAGATATAGGTGTCGATGAGCATTTCAGATATAGGTGCCGATAGGCATTTCAGATATAGTTGCCGATTGGCATTTTAAAAATAGATGCCGATAGGCACTTCAGATATAGAAGCCGATAGGCATTTCAAATATAGGTGCCGATAGGCATTCCAGATATGGTTGCCGATAGGCATTTCAAATATAGGTGCTGATAGGCATTTCAGATGTAGTTTCCGATAGGCATTTCAAAAATAGGTGTCGATAGGCATTTCAGATATAGGTGTCGATAGGAATTTCAGATATAGGTGTCGATAGGCATTTCAGATATAGGTGTCGATAGGCATTTCAGATATAGGTGTCGATAGGCATTTCAGATATAAGTGTCGATAGGCATTTCAGATATAGGTGTCGATAGGCATTTCAGATATAGGTGTCGATAGGCATTTCAGATATAGGTGTCGATAGGCATTTCAGATATAGGTGACGATAGGCATTTCAGATATGGGTGTCGATAGGCATTTCAGATATAGGTGCCGATAGGCATTTCAGATATAGTTGCCGATTGGCATTTTAAACATAGGTGCCGATAGGCATTTCAGATATAGAAGCCGATAGGCATTTCAAATATAGGTGCCGATAGGCATTCCAGATATGGTTGCCGATAGGCATTTCAAATATAGGTGCTGATAGGCATTTCAGATGTAGTTTCCGATAGGCATTTCAAAAATAGGTGTCGATAGGCATTTCAGATATAGGTGTCGATAGGCATTTCAGATATAGGTGTCGATAGGCATTTCAGATATAGGTGTCGATAGGCATTTCAGATATAGGTGTCGATAGGCATTTCAGATATAGGTGTCAATAGGCATTTCAGATATAGGTGTCGATAGGCCTTTCAGATATAGGTGTCGATAGGCATTTCAGATATAGGTGTCGATAGGCATTTCAGATATAGGTGCCGATAGGCATTTCAGATATAGTTGCCGATTGGCATTTTAAAAATAGGTGCCGATTGGCATTTAAAAATAGGTGCCGATAGGCATTTCAGATATAGAAGCCGATAGGCATTTCAAATATAGGTGCCGATAGGCATTCCAGATATGGTTGCCGATAGGCATTTCAAATAAAGGTGCTGATAGGCATTTCAGATGTAGTTTCCGATAGGCATTTCAAAAATAGGTGTCGATAGGCATTTCAGATATAGGTGTCGATAGGCATTTCAGATATAGGTGTCGATAGGCATTTCAGATATAGGTGTCGATAGGCATTTCAGATATAGGTGTCGATAGGCATTTCAGATATAGGTGTCGATAGGCATTTCAGATATAGGTGTCGATAGGCATTTCAGATATAGGTGTCGATAGGCATTTCAGATATAGGTGCCGATAGGCATTTCAGATATAGTTGCCGATTGGCATTTTAAAAATAGGTGCCGATAGGCATTTCAGATATAGAAGCCGATAGGCATTTCAAATATAGGTGCCGATAGGCATTCCAGATATGGTTGCCGATAGGCATTTCAAATATAGGTGCTGATAGGCTTTTCAGATGTAGTTTCCGATAGGCATTTCAAAAATAGGTGTCGATAGGCATTTCAGATATAGGTGTCGATAGGCATTTCAGATATAGGTGTCGATAGGCATTTCAGATATAGGTGTCGATAGGCATTTCAGATATAGGTGTCGATAGGCATTTCAGATATAGGTGTCGATAGGCATTTCAGATATAGGTGTCGATAGGCATTTCAGATATAGGTGTCGATAGGCATTTCAGATATAGGTGTCGATAGGCATTTCAGATATAGGTGTCGATAGGCATTTCAGATATAGGTGTCGATAGGCATTTCAGATATAGGTGCCGATAAGCATTTCAGATATAGTTGCCGATTGGCATTTTAAAAATAGGTGCCGATAGGCATTTCAGATATAGAAGCCGATAGGCATTTCAAATATAGGTGCCGATGGGCATTCCAGATATGGTTGCCGATAGGCATTTCAAATATAGGTGCTGATAGGCATTTCAGATGTAGTTTCCGATAGGCATTTCAAAAATAGGTGTCGATAGGCATTTCAGATATATGTGTCCATAGGCATTTCAGATATAGGTGTCGATAGGCATTTCAGATATAGGTGTCGATAGGCATTTCAGATATAGGTGTCGATAGGCATTTCAGATATAGTTGCCGATAGGCATTTCAGATATAGGTGTCGATAGGCATTTCAGATATAGGTGTCGATAGGCATTTCAGATATAGGTGCCGATAGGCATTTCAGATATAGTTGCCGATTGGCATTTTAAAAATAGGTGCCGATAGGCATTTCAGATATAGAAGCCGATAGGTATTTCAAATATAGGTGCCGATAGGCATTCCAGATATGGTTGCTGATAGGCATTTCAAATATAGGTGCTGATAGGCATTTCAGATGTAGTTTCCGATAGGCATTTCAAAAATAGGTGTCGATAGGCATTTCAGATATAGGTGTCGATAGGCATTTCAGATATAGGTGTCGATAGGCATTTCAGATATAGGTGTCGATAGGCATTTCAGATATAGGTGTCGATAGGCATTTCAGATATAAGTGTCGATAGGCATTTCAGATATAGGTGTCGATAGGCATTTCAGATATAGGTGTCGATAGGCATTTCAGATATAGGTGTCGATAGGCATTTCAGATATAGTTGCCGATTGGCATTTTAAAAATAGGTGCCGATTGGCATTTAAAAATAGGTGCCGATAGGCATTTCAGATATAGAAGCCGATAGGCATTTCAAATATAGGTGCCGATAGGCATTCCAGATATGGTTGCCGATAGGCATTTCAAATAAAGGTGCTGATAGTCATTTCAGATGTAGTTTCCGATAGGCATTTCAAAAATAGGTGTCGATAGGCATTTCAGATATAGGTGTCGATAGGCATTTCAGATATAGGTGTCGATAGGCATTTCAGATATAGGTGTCGATAGGCATTTCAGATATAGGTGTCGATAGGCATTTCAGATATAGGTGTCGATAGGCATTTCAGATATAGGTGTCGATAGGCATTTCAGATATAGGTGTCTATAGGCATTTCAGATATAGGTGTCGATAGGCATTTCAGATATAGGTGCCGATAGGCATTTTAGATATAGTTGCCGATTGGCATTTTAAAAATAGGTGCCCATAGGCATTTCAGATATAGAAGCCGATAGGCATTTCAAATATAGGTGCCGATAGGCATTTCAGATGTAGTTTCCGATAGGCATTTTAAAAATAGGTGTCGATAGGCATTTCAGATATAGGTGTCGATAGGCATTTCAGATATAGGTGTCGATAGGCATTTCAGATATAGGTGTCGATAGGCATTTCAGATATAGGTGTCGATAGGCATTTCAGATATAGGTGTCGATAGGCATTTCAGATATAGGTGTCGATAGGCATTTCAGATATAGGTGTCAATAGGCATTTCAGATATAGGTGTCGATAGGCATTTCAGATATCGGTGTCGATAGGCATTTCAGATATAGGTGTCGATAGGCATTTCAGATATAGGTGTCGATAGGCATTTCAGATATAGGTGCCGATAGGCATTTCAGATATAGTTGCTGATTGGCATTTTAAAAATAAGTGCCGATAGGCATTTCAGATATAGAAGCCGATAGGCATTTCAAATATAGGTGCCGATAGGCATTCCAGATATGGTAGCCGATTGGCATTTCAAATATAGGTGCTGATAGGCATTTCAGATGTAGTTTCCGATAGGCATTTCAAAAATAGGTGTCGATAGGCATTTCAGATATAGGTGTCGATAGGCATTTCAGATATAGGTGCCGATAGGCATTTCAGATATAGTTGCCGATTGGCATTTTAAAAATAGGTGCCGATGGGCATTTCAGATATAGAAGCCGATAGGCATTTCAAATATAGGTGCCGATAGGCATTCCAGATATGGTTGCCGATAGGCATTTCAAATATAGGTGCTGATAGGCATTTCAGATGTAGTTTCCGATAGGCATTTCAAAAATAGGTGTCGATAGGCATTTCAGATATAGGTGTCGATAGGCATTTCAGATATAGGTGTCGATAGGCATTTCAGATATAGGTGTCGATAGGCATATCAGATATAGGTGTCGATAGGCATTTCAGATATAGGTGTCGATAGGCATTTCAAATATAGGTGTCGATAGGCATTTCAGATATAGGTGTCGATAGGCATTTCAGATATAGGTGTCGATAGGCATTTCAGATATAGGTGCCGATAGGCATTTCAGATATAGTTGCCGATTGGCATTTTAAAAATATGCGCCGATAGGCATTTCAGATATAGAAGCCGATAGGCATTTCAAATATAGGTGCCGATAGGCATTCCAGATATGGTTGCCGATAGGCATTTCAAATAAAGGTGCTGATAGGCATTTCAGATGTAGTTTCCGATAGGCATTTCAAAAATAGGTGTCGATAGGCATTTCAGATATAGGTGTCGATAGGCATTTCAGATATAGGTGTCGATAGGCATTTCAGATATAGGTGTCGATAGGCATTTCAGATATAGGTGTCGATAGGCATTTCAGATATAGGTGTCGATAGGCATTTCAGATATAGGTGTCGATAGGCATTTCAGATTTAGGTGTCTATAGGCATTTCAGATATAGGTGTCGATAGGCATTTCAGATATAGGTGCCGATAGGCATTTTAGATATAGTTGCCGATTGGCATTTTAAAAATAGGTGCCCATAGGCATTTCAGATATAGAAGCCGATAGGCATTTCAAATATAGGTGCCGATAGGCATTCCAGATATGGTTGCCGATAGGCATTTCAAATATAGGTGCTGATAGGCATTTCAGATGTAGTTTCCGATAGGCATTTCAAAAATAGGTGTCGATAGGCATTTCAGATATAGGTGTCGATAGGCATTTCAGATATAGGTATCGATAGGCATTTCAGATATAGGTGTCGATAGGCATTTCAGATATAGGTGTCGATAGGCATTTCAGATATAGGTGTCGATAGGCATTTCAGATATAGGTGTCGATAGGCATTTCAGATATAGGTGCCGATAGGCATTTCAGATATAGTTGCCGATTGGCATTTTAAAAATAGGTGCCGATAGGCATTTCAGATATAGAAGCCGATAGGCATTTCAAATATAGGTGCCGATAGGCATTCCAGATATGGTTGCCGATTGGCATTTCAAATATAGGTGCTGATAGGCATTTCAGATGTAGTTTCCGATAGGCATTTCAAAAATAGGTGTCGATAGGCATTTCAGATATAGGTGTCGATAGGCATTTCAGATATAGGTGTCGATAGACATTTCAGATATAGGTGTCGATAGGCATCTCAGATATAGGTGTCGATAGGCATTTCAGATATAGGTGTCGATAGGCATTTCAGATATAGGTGTCGATAGGCATTTCAGATATAGGTGTCGATAGGCATTTCAGATATAGGTGCCGATAGGCATTTCAGATATAGTTGTTGATTGGCATTTTAAAAATAGGTGCCGATAGGCATTTCAGATATAGAAGCCGATAGGCATTTCAAATATAGGTGCCGATAGGCATTCCAGATATGGTTGCCGATAGGCATTTCAAATATAGGTGCTGATAGGCATTTCAGATGTAGTTTCCGATAGGCATTTCAAAAATAGGTGTCGATAGGCATTTCAGATATAGGTGTCGATAGGCATTTCAGATATAGGTGTCGATAGGCATTTCAGATATAGGTGTCGATAGGCATTTCAGATATAGGTGTCGATAGGCATTTCAGATATAGGTGTCGATAGGCATTTCAGATATAGGTGTCGATAGGCATTTCAGATATAGGTGCCGATAGGCATTTCAGATATAGTTGCCGATTGGCATTTTAAAAATAGGTGCCGATAGGCATTTCAGATATAGAAGCCGATAGGCATTTCAAATATAGGTGCCGATAGGCATTCCAGATATGGTTGCCGATAGGCATTTTAAATATAGGTGCTTATAGGCATTTCAGATGTAGTTTCCGATAGGCATTTCAAAAATAGGTGTCGATAGGCATTTCAGATATAGGTGTCGATAGGCATTTCAGATATAGGTGTCGATAGGCATTTCAGATATAGGTGTCGATAGGCATTTCAGATATAGGTGTCGATAGGCATTTCAGATATAGGTGTCGATAGGCATTTCAGATATAGGGGTCGAAGGGCATTTCAGATATAGGTGTCGATAGGCATTTCAGATATAGGTGTCGATAGGCATTTCAGATATAGGTGCCGATAGGCATTTCAGATATAGTTGCCGATTGGCATTTTAAAAATAGGTGCCGATAGGCATTTCAGATATAGAAGCCGATAGGCATTTCAAATATAGGTGCCGAAAGGCATTCCAGATATGGTTGCCGATAGGCATTTCAAATATAGGTGCTGATAGGCATTTCAGATGTAGTTTCCGATAGGCATTTCAAAAATAGGTGTCGATAGGCATTTCAGATATAGGTGTCGATAGGCATTTCAGATATAGGTGTCGATAGGCATTTCAGATATAGGTGTCGATAGGCATTTCAGATATAGGTGTCGATAGGCATTTCAGATATAGGTGTCGATAGGCATTTCAGATATAGGTGTCGATAGGCATTTCAGATATAGTTGTCGATAGGCACTTCAGATATAGGTGCCGATAGGCATTTAAGATATAGTTGCCGATTGGCATTTTAAAAATAGGTGCCGATAGGCATTTCAGATATAGAAGCCGATAGGCATTTCAAATATAGGTGCCAATAGGCATTCCAGATATGGTTGCCGATAGGCATTTCAAATATAGGTGCTGATAGGCATTTCAGATGTAGTTTCCGATAGGCATTTCAAAAATAGGTGTCGATAGGCATTTCAGATAAAGGTGTCGATAGGCATTTCAGATATAGGTGTCGATAGGCATTTCAGATATAGGTGTCGATAGGCATTTCAGATATAGGTGTCGATAGGCTGTTCAGATATAGGTGTCGATAGGCATTTCTGATATAGGTGTCGATAGGCATTTCAGAAATAGGTGTCGATAGGCATTTCAGATATAGGTGCCGATAGGCATTTCAGATATAGTTGCCGATTAGCATTTTAAAAATAGGTGCCGATAGGCATTTCATTTATAGAAGCCGATAGGCATTTAAAATATAGGTGCCGATAGGCATTCCAGATATGGTTGCCGATAGGCATTTCAAATATAGGTGCTGATAGGCATTTCAGATGTAGTTTCCGATAGGCATTTCAAAAATAGGTGTCGATAGGCATTTCAGATATAGGTGTCGATAGGCATTTCAGATATAGGTGTCGATAGGCATTTCAGATATAGGTGTCGATAGGCATTTCAGATATAGGTGTCGATAGGCATTTCAGATATAGGTGTCGATAGGCATTTCAGATATAGGTGTCGATAGGCATTTCAGATATAGGTGTCGATAGGCATTTCAGATATAGGTGCCGATAGGCATTTCAGATATAGTTGCCGATTGGCATTTTAAAAATAGGTGCCGATAGGCATTTCAGATATAGAAGCCGATAGGCATTTCAAATATAGGTGCCGATAGGCATTCCAGATATGGTTGCCGATAGGCATTTCAAATATAGGTGCTGATAGGCATTTCAGATGTAGTTTCCCATAGGCATTTCGAAAATAGGTGTCGATAGGCATTTCAGATATAGGTGTCGATAAGCATTTCAGATATAGGTGTCGATAGGCATTTCAGTTATAGGTGTCGATAGGCATTTCAGATATAGGTGTCGATAGGCATTTCAGATATAGGTGTCGATAGGCATTTCAGATATAGGTGTCGATAGGCATTTCAGATATAGGTGTCGATAAGCATTTCAGAAATAGGTGCCGATAGGCATTTTAGATATAGTTGCCGATTGGCATTTTAAAAATAGGTGCCGATAGGCATTTCAGATATAGAAGCCGATAGGCATTTCAAATATAGGTGCCGATAGGCATTCCAGATATGGTTGCCGATAGGCATTTCAAATATAGGTGCTGATAGGCATTTCAGATGTAGTTTCCGATAGGCATTTCAAAAATAGGTGTCGATAGGCATTTCAGATATAGGTGTCGATAGGCATTTCAGATATAGGTGTCGATAGGCATTTCAGATATAGGTGTCGATAGGCATTTCAGATATAGGTGTCGATAGGCATTTCAGATATAGGTGTCGATAGGCATTTCAGATATAGGTGTCGATAGGCATTTCAGATATAGGTGTCGATAGGCATTTCAGATATAGGTGTCGATAGGCATTTCAGATATAGGTGCCGATAGGCATTTCAGATATATTTGCCGATTGGCATTTAAAAATAGGTGCCGATAGGCATTTCAGATATAGAAGCTGATAGGCATTTCAAATATAGGTGCCGATAGGCATTCCAGATAGGGTTGCCGATAGGCATTTCAAATATAGGTGCTGATAGGCATTTTAGATGTAGTTTCCGATAGGCATTTCAAAAATAGGTGTCGAAAGGCATTTCAGATATAGGTGTCGATAGGCATTTCAGATATAGGTGTCGATAGGCATTTCAGATATAGGTGTCGTTAGGCATTTCAGATATAGGTGTCGATAGGCATTTCAGATATAGGTGTCGATAGGCATTTCAGATATAGGTGTCGATAGGCATTTCAGATATAGGTGAGGATAGGCATTTCAGATATAGGTGCCGATAGGCATTTCAGATATAGTTGCCGATTAGCATTTTAAAAATAGGTGCCGATAGGCATTTTAAAAATAGGTGCCGATAGGCATTTCAGATATAGAAGCCGATAGGCATTTCAAATATAGGTGCCGATAGGCATTCCAGATATGGTTGCCGATAGGCATTTCAAATATAGGTGCTGATAGGCATTTCAGATGTAGTTTCCGATAGGCATTTCAAAAATAGGTGTCGATAGGCATTTCAGATATAGGTGTCGATAGGCATTTCAGATATAGGTGTCGATAGGCATTTCAGATATAGGTGTCGATAGGCATTTCAGATATAGGTGTCGATAAGCATTTCAGATATAGGTGTCGATAGGCATTTCAGATATAGGTGTCGATAGGCATTTCAGATATAGGTGTCGATAGGCATTTCAGATATAGGTGCCGATAGGCATTTCAGATATAGTTGCCGATTGGCATTTTAAAAATAGGTGCCGATAGGCATTTCATATATAGAAGCCGATAGGCATTTCAAATATAGGTGCCGATAGGCATTCCAGATATGGTTGCCGATAGGCATTTCAAATATAGGTGCTGATAGGCATTTCAGATGTAGTTTCCGATAGGCATTTCAAAAATAGGTGTCGATAGGCATTTCAGATATAGGTGTCGATAGGCATTTCAGATATAGGTGTCGATAGGCATTTCAGATATAGGTGTCGATAAGCATTTCAGATATAGGTGTCGATAGGCATTTCAGATATAGGTGTCGAAAGGCATTTCAGATATAGGTGTCGATAGGCATTTCAGATATAGGTGTCGATAGGCATTTCAGATATAGGTGCCGATAGGCATTTCTGATATAGTTGCCGATTGGCATTTTAAAAATAGGTGCCGATAGGCATTTCAGATATAGAAGCCGATAGGCATTTCAAATATAAGTGCCGATAGGCATTCCAGATATGGTTGCCGATAGGCATTTCAAATATAGGTGCTGATAGGCATTTCAGATGTAGTTTCCGATAGGCATTTCAAAAATAGGTGTCGATAGGCATATCAGATATAGGTGTCGATAGGCATTTCAGATATAGGTGTCGATAGGCATTTCAGATATAGGTGTCGATAGACATTTCAGATATAGGTGTCGATAAGCATTTCAGATATAGGTGTCGATAGGCATTTCAGATATAGGTGTCGATAGGCATTTCAGATATAGGTGTCGATAGACATTTCAGATATAGGTGTCGATAGGCATTTCAGATATAGGTGTCGATAGGCATTTCAGATATAGGTGTCGATAGGCATTTCAGATATAGGTGTCGATAGGCATTTCAGATATAGGTGCCGATAGGCATTTCAGATATAGTTGCCGATTGGCATTTTAAAAATAGGTGCCGATAGGCATTTCAGATATAGAAGCCGATAGGCATTTCAAATATAGGTGCCGATAGGCATTCCAGATATGGTTGCCGATAGGCATTTTAAATATAGGTGCTGATAGGCATTTCAGATGTAGTTTCCGATAGGCATTTCAAAAATAGGTGTCGATAGGCATTTCAGATATAGGTGTCGATAGGCATTTCAGATATAGGTGTCGATAGGCATTTCAGATATAGGTGTCGATAGGCATTTCAGATATAGGTGTCGATAGGCATTTCAGATATAGGTGTCGATAGGCATTTCAGATATAGGGGTCGAAGGGCATTTCAGATATAGGTGTCGATAGGCATTTCAGATATAGGTGTCGATAGGCATTTCAGATATAGGTGCCGATAGGCATTTCAGATATAGTTGCCGATTGGCATTTTAAAAATAGGTGCCGATAGGCATTTCAGATATAGAAGCCGATAGGCATTTCAAATATAGGTGCCGATAGGCATTCCAGATATGGTTGCCGATAGGCATTTCAAATATAGGTGCTGATAGGCATTTCAGATGTAGTTTCCGATAGGCATTTCAAAAATAGGTGTCGATAGGCATTTCAGATAAAGGTGTCGATAGGCATTTCAGATATAGGTGTCGATAGGCATTTCAGATATAGGTGTCGATAGGCATTTCAGATATAGGTGTCGATAGGCATTTCAGATATAGGTGTCAATAGGCATTTCTGATATAGGTGTCGATAGGCATTTCAGATATAGGTGTCGATAGGCATTTCAGATATAGGTGCCGATAGGCATTTCAGATATAGTTGCCGATTAGCATTTTAAAAATAGGTGCCGATAGGCATTTCATTTATAGAAGCCGATAGGCATTTAAAATATAGGTGCCGATTGGCATTTCAGATATGGTTGCCGATAGGCATTTCAAATATAGGTGCTGATAGGCATTTCAGATGTAGTTTCCGATAGGCATTTCAAAAATAGGTGTCGATAGGCATTTCAGATATAGGTGTCGATAGGCATTTCAGATATAGGTGTCGATAGGCATTTCAGATATAGGTGTCGATAGGCATTTCAGATATAGGTGTCGATAGGCATTTAAGATATAGTTGCCGATTGGCATTTTAAAAATAGGTGCCGATAGGCATTTCAGATATAGAAGCCGATAGGCATTTCAAATATAGGTGCCAATAGGCATTCCAGATATGGTTGCCGATAGGCATTTCAAATATAGGTGCTGATAGGCATTTCAGATGTAGTTTCCGATAGGCATTTCAAAAATAGGTGTCGATAGGCATTTCAGATAAAGGTGTCGATAGGCATTTCAGATATAGGTGTCGATAGGCATTTTAGATATAGGTGTCGATAGGCATTTCAGATATAGGTGTCGATAGGCATTTCAGATATAGGTGTCGATAGGCATTTCTGATATAGGTGTCGATAGGCATTTCAGATATAGGTGTCGATAGGCATTTCAGATATAGGTGCCGATAGGCATTTCAGATATAGTTGCCGATTAGCATTTTAAAAATAGGTGCCGATAGGCATTTCATTTATAGAAGCCGATAGGCATTTAAAATATAGGTGCCGATAGGCATTCCAGATATGGTTGCCGATAGGCATTTCAAATATAGGTGCTGATAGGCATTTCAGATGTAGTTTCCGATAGGCATTTCAAAAATAGGTGTCGATAGGCATTTCAGATATAGGTGTCGATAGGCATTTCAGATATAGGTGTCGATAGGCATTTCAGATATAGGTGTCGATAGGCATTTCAGATATAGGTGTCGATAGGCATTTCAGATATAGGTGTCGATAGGCATTTCAGATATAGGTGTCGATAGGCATTTCAGATATAGGTGTCGCTAGGCATTTCAGATATAGGTGCCGATAGGCATTTCAGATATAGTTGCCGATTGGCATTTTAAAAATAGGTGCCGATAGGCATTTCAGATATAGAAGCCGATATGCATTTCAAATATAGGTGCCGATAGGCATTCCAGATATGGTTGCCGATAGGCATTTCAAATATAGGTGCTGATAGGCATTTCAGATGTAGTTTCCCATAGGCATTTCGAAAATAGGTGTCGATAGGCATTTCAGATATAGGTGTCGATAAGCATTTCAGATATAGGTGTCGATAGGCATTTCAGTTATAGGTGTCGATAGGCATTTCAGATATAGGTGTCGATAGGCATTTCAGATATAGGTGTCGATAGGCATTTCAGATATAGGTGTCGATAGGCATTTCAGATATAGGTGTCGATAGGCATTTCAGAAATAGGTGCCGATAGGCATTTTAGATATAGTTGCCGATTGGCATTTTAAAAATAGGTGCCGATAGGCATTTCAGATATAGAAGCCGATAGGCATTTCAAATATAGGTGCCGATAGGCATTCCAGATATGGTTGCCGATAGGCATTTCAAATATAGGTGCTGATAGGCATTTCAGATGTAGTTTCCGATAGGCATTTCAAAAATAGGTATCGATAGGCATTTCAGATATAGGTGTCGATAGGCATTTCAGATATAGGTGTCGATAGGCATTTCAGATATAGGTGTCGATAGGCATTTCAGATATAGGTGTCGATAGGCATTTCAGATATAGGTGTCGATAGGCATTTCAGATATAGGTGTCGATAGGCATTTCAGATATAGGTGTCGATAGGCATTTCAGATATAGGTGTCGATAGGCATTTCAGATATAGGTGCCGATAGGCATTTCAGATATATTTGCCGATTGGCATTTATAAATAGGTGCCGATAGGCATTTCAGATATAGAAGCTGATAGGCATTTCAAATATAGGTGCCGATAGGCATTCCAGATAGGGTTGCCGATAGGCATTTCAAATATAGGTGCTGATAGGCATTTTAGATGTAGTTTCCGATAGGCATTTCAAAAATAGGTGTCGAAAGGCATTTCAGATATAGGTGTCGATAGGCATTTCAGATATAGGTGTCGATAGGCATTTCAGATATAGGTGTCGTTAGGCATTTCAGATATAGGTGTCGATAGGCATTTCAGATATAGGTGTCGATAGGCATTTCAGATATAGGTGTCGATAGGCATTTCAGATATAGGTGAGAATAGGCATTTCAGATATAGGTGCCGATAGGCATTTCAGATATATTTGCCGATTAGCATTTTAAAAATAGGTGCCGATAGGCATTTTAAAAATAGGTGCCGATAGGCATTTCAGATATAGAAGCCGATAGGCATTTCAAATATAGGTGCCGATAGGCATTCCAGATATGGTTGCCGATAGGCATTTCAAATATAGGTGCTGATAGGCATTTCAGATGTAGTTTCCGATAGGCATTTCAAAAATAGGTGTCGATAGGCATTTCAGATATAGGTGTCGATAGGCATTTCACATATAGGTGTCGAAAGGTTTTTCAGATATAGGTGTCGATAGGCATTTCAGATATAGGTGTCAATAGGCATTTCAGATATAGGTGTCGATAGGCATTTCAGATATAGGTGTCGATAGGCATTTCAGATATAGGTGTCGATAGGCATTTCAGATATAGGTGCCGATAGGCATTTCAGATATAGTTGCCGATTGGCATTTTAAAAATAGGTGCCGAAAAGCATTTCAGATATAGAAGCCGATAGGCATTTCAAATATAGGTGCCGATAGGCATTCCAGATATGGTTGCCGATAGGCATTTCAAATATAGGTGCTGATAGACATTTCAGATGTAGTTTCCGATAGGCATTTCAAAAATAGGTGTCGATAGGCATTTCAGATATAGGTGTCGATAGGCATTTCAGATATATGTGTCGATAGGCATTTCAGATATAGGTGTCGATAGGCATTTCAGATATAGGTGTCGATAGGCATTTCAGATATAGGTGTCGATAGGCATTTCAGATCTAGGTGTCGATAGGCATTTCAGATATAGGTGTCGATAGGCATTTCAGATATAGGTGTCGATAGGCATTTCAGTTATAGGTGCCGATAGGCATTTCAGATATAGTTGCCGATTGGCATTTTAAAAATAGGTGCCGATAGGCATTTCAGATATAGAAGCCGATAGGCATTTCAAATATAGGTGCCGATAGGTATTCCAGATATGGTTGCCGATAGGCATTTCAAATATAGGTGCTGATAGGCATTTCAGATGTAGTTTCCGATAGGCATTTCAAAAATAGGTGTCGATAGGCATTTCAGATATAGGTGTCGATAGGCATTTCAGATATAGGTGTCGATAGGCATTTCAGATACAGGTGTCGATAGGCATTTCAGATATAGGTGTCGATAGGCATTTCAGATATAGGTGTCGATAGGCATTTCAGATATAGGTGTCGATAGGCATTTCAGATATAGGTGTCGATAGGCATTTCAGATATAGGTGCCGATAGGCATTTCAGATATAGTTGCCGATTGGCATTTTAAAAATAGGTGCCGATAGGCATTTCAGATATAGAAGCCGATAGGCATTTTAAATATAGGTGCCGATAGGCATTCCAGATATGGTTGCCGATAGGCATTTCAAATATAGGTGCTGATAGGCGTTTCAGATGTAGTTTCCGATAGGCATTTCAAAAATAGGTGTTGATAGGCATTTCAGATATAGGTGTCGATAGGCATTTCAGATATAGGTGTCGAAAGGTTTTTCAGATATAGGTGTCGATAGGCATTTCAGATATAGGTGTCAATAGGCATTTCATATATAGGTGTCGATAGGCATTTCAGATATAGGTGTCGATAGGCATTTCAGATATAGGTGTCGATAGGCATTTCAGATATAGGTGCCGATAGGCATTTCAGATATAGTTGCCGATTGGCATTTTAAAAATAGGTGCCGATAGGCATTTCAGATATAGAAGCCGATAGGCATTTCAAATATAGGTGCCGATAGGCATTCCAGATATGGTTGCCGATAGGCATTTCAAATATAGGTGCTGATAGGCATTTCAGATGTAGTTTCCGATAGGCATTTCAAAAATAGGTGTCGATAGGCATTTCAGATATAGGTGTCGATAGGCATTTCAGATATAGGTGTCTATAGGCATTTCAGATATAGGTGTCGATAGGCATTTCAGATATAGGTGTCGATAGGCATTTCAGATATAGGTGTCGATAGGCATTTCAGATATAGGTGTCGATAGGCATTTCAGATATAGGTGTCGATAGGCATTTCAGATATAGGTGTCGATAGGCATTTCAGATATAGGTGCCGATAGGCATTTCAGATATAGTTGCCGATTGGCATTTAAAAATAGGTGCCGATAGGCATTTCAGATATAGAGGCCGATAGGCATTTCAAATATAGGTGCCGATAGGCATTCCAGATATGGTTGCCGATAGGCATTTCAAATATAGGTGCTGATAGGCATTTCAGATGTAGTTTCCGATAGGCACTTCAAAAATAGGTGTCGATAGGCATTTCAGATATAGGTGTCGATAGGCATTTCAGATATAGGTGTCGATAGGCATTTCAGATATAGGTGTCGATAGGCATTTTAGATATAGGTGTCGATAGGCATTTCAGATATAGGTGTCGATAGGCATTTCAGATATAGGTGTCGATAGGCATTTCAGATATAGGTGTCGTTAGGCATTTCAGATATAGGTGCCGATAGGCATTTCAGATATAGTTGCCGATTGGCATTTTTAAAATAGGTGCCGATAGGCATTTCAGATATAGAAGCCGATAGGCATTTCAAATATAGGTGCCGATAGGCATTCCAGATATGGTTGCCGATAGGCATTTCAAATATAGGTGCTGATAGGCATTTCAGATGTAGTTTCCGATAGGCATTCCAAAAATAGGTGTCGATAAGCATTTCAGATATAGGTGTCGATAGGCATTTCAGATATAGGTGTCGATAGGCATTTCAGATATAGGTGTCGATAGGCATTTCAGATATAGGTGTCGATAGGCATTTCAGATATAGGTGTCGATAGGCATTTCAGATATAGGTGTCGATAGGCATTTCAGATATAAGTGTCGATAGGCATTTCAGATATAGGTGCCGATAGGCATTTCAGATATAGGTGCCGATAGGCATTTCAGATATAGTTGTCGATTGGCATTTTAAAAATAGGTGCCGATAGGCTCTTCAGATATAGAAGCCGATTGGCATTTTAAAAATAGGTGCCGATAAGCATTTTAGATATAGAAGCCGATAGGCATTTCAAATATAGGTGCCGATAGGCATTCCAGATATGGTTGCCGATAAGCATTTCAAATATAGGTGCTGATAGGCATTTCAGATGTAGTTTCCGATAGGCATTTCAAAAATAGGTGTCGATAGGCATTTCAGATATAGGTGTCGATAGGCATTTCAGATATAGGTGTCGATAGGCATTTCAGATATAGGTGTCGATAGGCATTTCAGATATAGGTGTTGATAGGCATTTCAGATATAGGTGTCGATAGGCATTTCAGATATAGGTGTCGCTAGGCATTTCAGATATAGGTGTCGATTGGCATTTCAGATATAGGTGCCGATAGGCATTTCAGATATAGTTGCCGATTAGCATTTAAAAATAGGTGCCGATAGGCATTTCAGATATAGAAGCCGATAGGCATTTCAAATATAGGTGCCGATAGGCATTCCAGATATGGTTGCCGATAGGCATTTCAAATATAGGTGCTGATAGGCATTTGAGATGTAGTTTCCGATAGGCATTTCAAAAATAGGTTTCGATAGGCATTTCAGATATAGGTGTCGATAGGCATTTCAGATATAGGTGTCGATAGGCATTTCAGATATAGGTGTCGATAGGCATTTCAGATATAGGTGTCGATAGGCATTACAGATATAGGTGTCGATAGGCATTTCAGATATAGGTGTCGATAGGCATTTCAGATATAGGTGTCGATAGGCATTTCAGATATAGGTGTCGATAGGCATTTCAGATATAGGTGTCGATAGGCATTTCAGATATAGGTGTCGATAGGCATTTCAGATATAAGTGCCGATAGGCATTTCAGATATAGTTGCCGAATGACATTTTAAAAATAGGTGCCGATAGGCATTTCAGATATAGAAGCCGATAGGCATTTCAAATATAGGTGCCGATAGGCATTCCAGATATGGTTGCCGATAGGCATTTGAAATATAGGTGCTGATAGGCATTTCAGATGTAGTTTCCGATAGACATTTCAAAAATAGGTGTCGATAGGCATTTCAGATATAGGTGTCGATAGGCATTTCAGATATAGGTGTCGATAGGCATTTCAGATATATGTGTCGATAGGCATTTCAGATATAGGTGCCGATAGGCATTTCAGATATAGTTGCCGATTGGCATTTTAAAAATAGGTGCCGGATAGGCATTTCAGATATAGAAGCCGATAGGCATTTCAAATATAGGTGCCGATAGGCATTCCAGATATGGTTGCCGATAGGCATTTCAAATATAGGTGCTGATAGGCATTTCAGATGTAGTTTCCGATAGGCATTTCAAAAATAGGTGTCGATAGGCATTTCAGATATAGGTGTCGATAGGCATTTCAGATATAGGTGTCGATAGGCATTACAGATATAGGTGTCGATAGGCATTTCAGATATAGGTGTCGATAGGCATTTCAGATATAGGTGTCGATAGGCATTTCAGATATAGGTGTCGATAGGCATTTCAGATATAGGTGTCGATAGGCATTTTAGATATAGGTGTCGATAGGCATTTCAGATATAAGTGCCGATAGGCATTTCAGATATAGTTGCCGATTGGCATTTTAAAAATAGGTGCCGATAGGCATTTCAGATATAGTTGCCGATAGGCATTTCAGATATAGGTGTCGATAGGCATTTCAGATATAGGTGTCGATAGGCATTTCAGATATAAGTGCCGATAGGCATTTCAGATATAGTTGCCGAATGACATTTTAAAAATAGGTGCCGATAGGCATTTTAGATATAGAAGCCGATAGGCATTTCAAATATAGGTGCCGATAGGCATTCCAGATATGGTTGCCGATAGGCATTTGAAATATAGGTGCTGATAGGCATTTCAGATGTAGTTTCCGATAGACATTTCAAAAATAGGTGTCGATAGGCATTTCAGATATAGGTGTCGATAGGCATTTCAGATATAGGTGTCGATAGGCATTTCAGATATACGTGTCGATAGGCATTTCAGATATAGGTGCCGATAGGCATTTCAGATATAGTTGCCGATTGGCATTTTAAAAATAGGTGCCGGATAGGCATTTCAGATATAGAAGCCGATAGGCATTTCAAATATAGGTGCCGATAGGCATTCCAGATATGGTTGCCGATAGGCATTTCAAATATAGGTGCTGATAGGCATTTCAGATGTAGTTTCCGATAGGCATTTCAAAAATAGGTGTCGATAGGCATTTCAGATATAGGTGTCGATAGGCATTTCAGATATAGGTGTCGATAGGCATTACAGATATAGGTGTCGATAGGCATTTCAGATATAGGTGTCGATAGGCATTTCAGATATAGGTGTCGATAGGCATTTCAGATATAGGTGTCGATAGGCATTTCAGATATAGGTGTCGATAGGCATTTTAGATATAGGTGTCGATAGGCATTTCAGATATAAGTGCCGATAGGCATTTCAGATATAGTTGCCGATTGGCATTTTAAAAATAGGTGCCGATAGGCATTTCAGATATAGTTGCCGATTGGCATTTTAAAAATAGGTGCCGATAGGCATTTCAGATATAGAAGCCGATAGGCATTTCAAATATAGGTGCCGATAGGCATTTCAGATATAGAAGCCGATAGGCATTTCAAATATAGGTGCCGATAGGCATTCCAGATATGGTTGCCGATAGGCATTTGAAATATAGGTGCTGATAGGCATTTCAGATGTAGTTTCCGATAGACATTTCAAAAATAGGTGTCGATAGGCATTTCAGATATAGGTGTCGATAGGCATTTCAGATATAGGTGTCGATAGGCATTTCAGATATATGTGTCGATAGCCATTTCAGATATAGGTGCCGATAGGCATTTCAGATATAGTTGCCGATTGGCATTTTAAAAATAGGTGCCGATAGGCATTTCAGATATAGAAGCCGATAGGCATTTCAAATATAGGTGCCGATAGGCATTCCAGATATGGTTGCCGATAGGCATTTCAAATATAGGTGCTGATAGGCATTTCAGATGTAGTTTCCGATAGGCATTTCAAAAATAGGTGTCGATAGGCATTTCAGATATAGGTGTCGATAGGCATTTCAGATATAGGTGTCGATAGGCATTACAGATATAGGTGTCGATAGGCATTTCAGATATAGGTGTCGATAGGCATTTCAGATATAGGTGTCGATAGGCATTTCAGATATAGGTGTCGATAGGCATTTCAGATATAGGTGTCGATAGGCATTTTAGATATAGGTGTCGATAGGCATTTCAGATATAAGTGCCAATAGGCATTTCAGATATAGTTGCCGATTGGCATTTTAAAAATAGGTGCCGATAGGCATTTCAGATATAGTTGCCGATTGGCATTTTAAAAATAGGTGCCGATGGGCATTTCAGATATAGAAGCCGATAGGCATTTCAAATATAGGGGCCGATAGGCATTCCAGATATGGTTGCCGATAGGCATTTCAAATATAGGTGCTGATAGGCATTTCAGATGTAGTTTCCGAAAGGCATTTCATAAATAGGTGTCGATAGGCATTTCAGATATAGGTGTCGATAGGCATTTCAGATATAGGTGTCGATAGTCATTTCAGATATAGGTGTCGATAGGCATTTCAGATATAGGTGTCGATAGGCATTTCAGATATAGGTGTCGATAGGCATTTCAGATATAGGTGTCGATAGGAATTTCAGATATAGGTGTCGATAGGCATTTCAGATATAGGTGCCGATAGGCATTTCAGATATAGTTGCCGATTGGCATTTTAAAAATAGGTGCCGATAGGCTTTTCAGATATAGAAGCCGATAGGCATTTCAAATATAGGTGCCGATAGGCATTCCAGATATGGTTGCCGATAGGCATTTCAAATATAGGTGCTGATAGGCATTTCAGATGTAGTTTCCGATAGGCATTTCAAAAATAGGTGTCGATAGGCATTTCAGATATAGGTGTCGATAGGCATTTCAGATATAGGTGTCGATAGGCATTTCAGATATAGGTGTCGATAGGCATTTCAGATATAGGTGTCGATAGGCATTTCAGATATAGGTGTCGATAGGCATTTCAGATATAGGTGTCGATAGGCATTTCAGATATAGGTGTCGATAGGCATTTCAGATATCGGTGCCGATAGGCATTTCAGATATAGTTGCCGATTGGCATTTTAAAAATAGGTGCCGATAGGCATTTCAGATATAGAAGCCGATAGGCATTTTAAATATAGGTGCCGATAGGCATTCAAGATATGGTTGCCGATAGGCATTTCAAATATAGGTGCTGATAGGCATTTCAGATGTAGTTTCCGATAGGCATTTCAAAAATAGGTGTCGATAGGCATTTCAGATATAGGTGTCGATAGGCATTTCAGATATAGGTGTCGAAAGGTTTTTCAGATATAGGTGTCGATAGGCATTTCAGATATAGGTGTCAATAGGCATTTCAGATATAGGTGTCGATAGGCATTTCAGATATAGGTGTCGATAGGCATTTCAGATATAGGTGTCGATAGGCATTTCAGATATAGGTGCCGATAGGCATTTCAGATATAGTTGCCGATTGGCATTTTAAAAATAGGTGCCGATAGGCATTTCAGATATAGAAGCCGATAGGCATTTCAAATATAGGTGCCGATAGGCATTCCAGATATGGTTGCCGATAGGCATTTCAAATATAGGTGCTGATAGGCATTTCAGATGTAGTTTCCGATGGGCATTTCAAAAATAGGTGTCGATAGGCATTTCAGATATAGGTGTCGATAGGCATTTCAGATATATGTGTCGATAGGCATTTCAGATATAGGTGTCGATAGGCATTTCAGATATAGGTGTCGATAGGCATTTCAGATATAGGTGTCGATAGGCATTTCAGATATAGGTGTCGATAGGCATTTCAGATATAGGTGTCGATAGGCATTTCAGATATAGGTGTCGATAGGCATTTCAGTTATAGGTGCCGATAGGCATTTCAGATATAGTTGCCGATTGGCATTTTAAAAATAGGTGCCGATAGGCATTTCAGATATAGAAGCCGATAGGCATTTCAAATATAGGTGCCGATAGGTATTCCAGATATGGTTGCCGATAGGCATTTCAAATATAGGTGCTGATAGGCATTTCAGATGTAGTTTCCGATAGGCATTTCAAAAATAGGTGTCGATAAGCATTTCAGATATAGGTGTCGATAGGCATTTCAGATATAGGTGTCGATAGGCAATTCAGATATAGGTGTCGATAGGCATTTCAGATATAGGTGTCGATAGGCATTTCAGATATAGGTGTCGATAGGCATTTCAGATATAGGTGTCGATAGGCATTTCAGATATAAGTGTCGATAGGCATTTCAGATATAGGTGCCGATAGGCATTTCAGATATAGTTGCCGATTGGCATTTTAAAAATAGGTGCCGATAGGCATTTCAGATATAGAAGCCGATAGGCATTTCAAATATAGGTGCCGATAGGCATTCTAGATATGGTTGCCGATAGGCATTTCAAATATAGGTGCTGATAGGCATTTCAGATGTAGTTTCCGAAAGGCATTTCATAAATAGGTGTCGATAGGCATTTCAGATATAGGTGTCGATAGGCATTTCAGATATAGGTGTCGATAGGCATTTCAGATATAGGTGTCGATAGGCATTTCAGATATAGGTGTCGATAGGCATTTCAGATATAGGTGTCGATAGGCATTTCAGATATAGGTGTCGATAGGAATTTCAGATATAGGTGTCGATAGGCATTTCAGATATAGGTGCCGATAGGCATTTCAGATATAGTTGCCGATTGGCATTTTAAAAATAGGTGCCGATAGGCTTTTCAGATATAGAAGCCGATAGGCATTTCAAATATAGGTGCCGATAGGCATTCCAGATGTGGTGCCGATAGGCATTTCAAATATAGGTGCTGATAGGCATTTCAGATGTAGTTTCCGATAGGCATTTCAAAAATAGGTGTCGATAGGCATTTCAGATATAGGTGTCGATAGGCATTTCAGAAATAGGTGTCGATAGGCATTTCAGATATAGGTGTCGATAGGCATTTCAGATATAGGTGTCGATAGGCATTTCAGATATAGGTGTCGATAGGCATTTCAGATATAGGTGTCGATAGGCATTTCAGATATAGGTGCCGATAGGCATTTCAGATATAGTTGCCGATTGGCATTTTAAAAATAGGTGCCGATAGGCATTTCAGATATAGAAGCCGATAGGCATTTTAAATATAGGTGCCGATAGGCATTCCAGATATGGTTGCCGATAGGCATTTCAAATATAGGTGCTGATAGGCATTTCAGATGTAGTTTCCGATAGGCATTTCAAAAATAGGTGTCGATAGGCATTTCAGATATAGGTGTCGATAGGCATTTCAGATATAGGTGTCGAAAGGTTTTTCAGATATAGGTGTCGATAGGCATTTCAGATATAGGTGTCAATAGGCATTTCAGATATAGGTGTCGATAGGCATTTCAGATATAGGTGTCGATAGGCATTTTAGATATAGGTGTCGATAGGCATTTCAGATATAGGTGCCGATAGGCATTTCAGATATAGTTGCCGATTGGCATTTTAAAAATAGGTGCCGATAGGCATTTCAGATATAGAAGCCGATAGGCATTTCAAATATAGGTGCCGATAGGCATTCCAGATATGGTTGCCGATAGGCATTTCAAATATAGGTGCTGATAGGCATTTCAGATGTAGTTTCCGATAGGCATTTCAAAAATAGGTGTCGATAGGCATTTCAGATATAGGTGTCGATAGGCATTTCAGATATAGGTGTCTATAGGCATTTCAGATATAGGTGTCGATAGGCATTTCAGATATAGGTGTCGATAGGCATTTCAGATATAGGTGTCGATAGGCATTTCAGATATAGGTGTCGATAGGCATTTCAGATATAGGTGTCGATAGGCATTTCAGATATAGGTGTCGATAGGCATTTCAGATATAGGTGCCGATAGGCATTTCAGATATAGTTGCCGATTGGCATTTAAAAATAGGTGCCGATAGGCATTTCAGATATAGAGGCCGATAGGCATTTCAAATATAGGTGCCGATAGGCATTCCAGATATGGTTGCCGATAGGCATTTCAAATATAGGTGCTGATAGGCATTTCAGATGTAGTTTCCGATAGGCATTTCAAAAATAGGTGTCGATAGGCATTTCAGATATAGGTGTCGATAGGCATTTCAGATATAGGTGTCGATAGGCATTTCAGATATAGGTGTCGATAGGCATTTCAGATATAGGTGTCGATAGGCATTTCAGATATAGGTGTCGATAGGCATTTCAGATATAGGTGTCGATAGGCATTTCAGATATAGGTGTCGATAGGCATTTCAGATATAGGTGCCGATAGGCATTTCAGATATAGTTGCCGATTGGCATTTTAAAAATAGGTGCCGATAGGCATTTCAGATATAGAAGCCGATAGGCATTTCAAATATAGGTGCCGATAGGAATTCCAGATATGGTTGCCGATAGGCATTTCAAATATAGGTGCTGATAGGCATTTCAGATGTAGTTTCCGATAGGCACTTCAAAAATAGGTGTCGATAGGCATTTCAGATATAGGTGTCAATAGGCATTTCAGATATAGGTGTCGATAGGCATTTCAGATATAGGTGTCGATAGGCATTTTAGATATAGGTGTCGATAGGCATTTCAGATATAGGTGTCGATAGGCATTTCAGATATAGGTGTCGATAGGCATTTTAGATATAGGTGTCGATAGGCATTTCAGATATAGGTGCCGATAGGCATTTCAGATATAGTTGCCGATTGGCATTTTTAAAATAGGTGCCGATAGGCATTTCAGATATAAAAGCCGATAGGCATTTCAAATATAGGTGCCGATAGGCATTTCAGATATGGTTGCCGATAGGCATTTCAAATATAGATGCTGATAGGCATTTCAGATGTAGTTTCCGATAGGCATTTCAAAAATAGGTGTCGATAGGCATTTCAGATAAAGGTGTCGATAGGCATTTCAGATATAGGTGTCGATAGGCATGACAGATATAGGTGTCGATAGGCATTTCAGATATAGGTGTCGATAGGCATGACAGATATAGGTGTCGATAGGCATTTCAGATATAGGTGTCGATAGGCATTTCAGATATAGGTGTCGATAGGCATTTCAGATATAGGTGTCGATAGGCATTTCAGATATAGGTGTCGATAGGCATTTCAGATATAGGTGTCGATAGGCATTTTAGATATAAGTGCCGATAGGCATTTCAGATATAGTTGCCGATTGGCATTTTAAAAATAGGTGCCGATAGGCATTTCAGATATAGAAGCCGATAGGCATTTCAAATATAGGTGCCGATAGGCATTCCAGATATGGTTGCCGATAGGCATTTGAAAAATAGGTGCTGATAGGCATTTCAGATGTAGTTTCCGATAGGCATTTCAAAAATAGGTGTCGATAGGCATTTCAGATATAGGTGTCGATAGGCATTTCAGATATAGGTGTCGATAGGCATTTCAGATATAGGTGTCGATAGGCATTTCAGATATAGGTGCCGATAGGCATTTCAGATATAGGTGCCGATAGGCATTTCAGATATAGTTGCCGATTGGCATTTTAAAAATAGGTGCCGATAGGCATTTCAGATATAGAAGCCGATAGGCATTTCAAATATAGGTGCCGATAGACATTCCAGATATGGTTGCCGATAGGCATTTCAAATATAGGTGCTGATAGGCATTTCAGATGTAGTTTCCGATAGGCATTTCAAAAATAGGTGTCGATAGGCATTTCAGATATAGGTGTCGATAGGCATTTTAGATATAGGTGTCAATAGGCATTTCAGATATAGGTGTCGATAGGCATTTCAGATATAGGTGTCGATAGGCATTTCAGATATAGGTGTCGATAGGCATTTCAGATATAGGTGTCGATAGGCATTTTAGATATAGGTGTCGATAGGCATTTCAGATATAGGTGTCGATAGGCATTTCAGATATAGGTGCCGATAGGCATTTCAGATATAGTTGCCGATTGGCATTTTAAAAATAGGTGCTGATAGGCATTTCAGATATAGAAGCCGATAGGCATTTCAAATATAGGTGCCGATAGGCATTCCAGATATGGTTGCCGATAGGCATTTCAAATATAGGTGCTGATAGGCATTTCAGATGTAGTTTCCGATAGGCATTTCAAAAATAGGTGTCGATAGGCATTTCAGATATAGGTGGCGATATGCATTTCAGATATAGGTGTCGATAGGCATTTCAGATATAGGTGTCGATAGGCATTTCAGATATAGGTGTCGATAGGCATTTCAGATATAGGTGCCGATAGGCATTTCAGATATAGTCGCCGATTGGCATTTAAAAATAGGTGCCGATAGGCATTTCAGATATAGAAGCCGATAGGCATTTCAAATATAGGTGCCGATAGGCATTCCAGATATGGTTGCCGATAGGCATTTCAAATATAGGTGCTGATAGGCATTTCAGATGTAGTTTCCGATAGGCATTTCAAAAATAGGTGTCGATAGGCATTTCAGATATAGGTGTCGATAGGCATTTCAGATATAGGTGTCGATAGGCATTTCAGATATAGGTGTCGATAGGCATTTCAGATATAGGTGTCGATAGGCATTTCAGATATAGGTGTCGATAGGCATTTCAGATATAGGTGTCGATAGGCATTTCAGATATAGGTGTCGATAGGCATTTCAGATATAGGTGCCGATAGGCATTTCAGATATAGTTGCCGATTGGCATTTTTAAAATAGGTGCCGATAGGCATTTCAGATATAGAAGCCGATAGGCATTTCAAATATAGGTGCCGATAGGCATTCCAGATATGGTTGCCGATAGGCATTTCAAATATAGGTGCTGATAGGCATTTCAGATGTAGTTTCCGATAGGCATTTCAAAAATAGGTGTCGATAGGCATTTCAGATATAGGTGTCGATAGGCATTTCAGATATAGGTGTCGATAGGCATTACAGATATAGGTGTCGATAGGCATTTCAGATATAGGTGTCGATAGGCATTTCAGATATAGGTGTCGATAGGCATTTCAGATATAGGTGTCGATAGGCATTTCAGATATAGGTGTCGATAAGCATTTCAGATATAGAAGCCGATAGGCATTTCAAATATAGGTGCCGATAGGCATTCCAGATATGGTTGCCGATAGGCATTTGAAATATAGGTGCTGATAGGCATTTCAGATGTAGTTTCCGATAGGCATTTCAAAAATAGGTGTCGATAGGCATTTCAGATATAGGTGTCGATAGGCATTTCAGATATAGGTGTCGATAGGCGTTTCAGATATAGGTGTCGATAGGCATTTCAGATATAGGTGCCGATAGGCATTTCAGATATAGGTGCCGATAGGCATTTCAGATATAGTTGCCGATTGGCATTTTAAAAATAGGTGCCGATAGGCATTTCAGATATAGAAGCCGATAGGCATTTCAAATATAGGTGCCGATAGACATTCCAGATATGGTTGCCGATAGGCATTTCAAATATAGGTGCTGATAGGCATTTCAGATGTAGTTTCCGATAGGCATTTCAAAAATAGGTGTCGATAGGCATTTCAGATATAGGTGTCGATAGGCATTTTAGATATAGGTGTCAATAGGCATTTCAGATATAGGTGTCGATAGGCATTTCAGATATAGGTGTCGATAGGCATTTCAGATATAGGTGTCGATAGGCATTTCAGATATAGGTGTCGATAGGCATTTCAGATATAGGTGTCGATAGGCATTTCAGATATAGGTGTCGATAGGCATTTCAGATATAGGTGCCGATAGGCATTTCAGATATAGTTGCCGATTGGCATTTTAAAAATAGGTGCCGATAGGCATTTCAGATATAGAAGCCGATAGGCATTTCAAATATAGGTGCCGATAGGCATTCCAGATATGGTTGCCGATAGGCATTTCAAATATAGGTGCTGATAGGCATTTCAGATGTAGTTTCCGATAGGCATTTCAAAAATAGGTGTCGATAGGCATTTCAGATATAGGTGTCGATAGGCATTTCAGATATAGGTGTCGATAGGCATTTCAGATATAGGTGTCGATAGGCATTTCAGATATAGGTGTCGATAGGCATTTCAGATATAGGTGCCGATAGGCATTTCAGATATAGTCGCCGATTGGCATTTAAAAATAGGTGCCGATAGGCATTTCAGATATAGAAGCCGATAGGCATTTCAAATATAGGTGCCGATAGGCATTCCAGATATGGTTGCCGATAGGAATTTCAAATATAGGTGCTGATAGGCATTTCAGATGTAGTTTCCGATAGGCATTTCAAAAATAGGTGTCGATAGGCATTTCAGATATAGGTGTCGATAGGCATTTCAGTTATAGGTGTCGATAGGCATTACAGATATAGGTGTCGATAGGCATTTCAGATATAGGTGCCGATAGGCATTTCAGATATAGTTGCCGATTGGCATTTTAAAAATAGGTGCCGATAGGCATTTCAGATATAGAAGCCGATAGGCATTTCAAATATAGGTGCCGATAGGCATTCCAGATATGGTTGCCGATAGGCATTTCAAATATAGGTGCTGATAGGCATTTCAGATGTAGTTTCCGATAGGCATTTCAAAAATAGGTGTCGATAGGCATTTCAGATATAGGTGTCGATAGGCATTTCAGATATAGGTGTCGATAGGCATTACAGATATAGGTGTCGATAGGCATTTCAGATATAGGTGTCGATAGGCATTTCAGATATAGGTGTCGATAGGCATTTCAGATATAGGTGTCGATAGGCATTTCAGATATAGGTGTCGATAGGCATTTTAGATATAGGTGTCGATAGGCATTTCAGATATAAGTGCCGATAGGCATTTCAGATATAGTTGCCGATTGGCATTTTAAAAATAGGTGCCGATAGGCATTTCAGATATAGAAGCCGATAGGCATTTCAAATATAGGTGCCGATAGGCATTCCAGATATGGTTGCCGATAGGGATTTGAAATATAGGTGCTGATAGGCATTTCAGATGTAGTTTCCGATAGGCATTTCAAAAATAGGTGTCGATAGGCATTTCAGATATAGGTGTCGATAGGCATTTCAGATATAGGTGTCGATAGGCATTTCAGATATAGGTGTCGATAGGCTTTTCAGATATAGGTGTCGATAGGCATTTCAGATATAGGTGTCGATAGGCATTTGAGATATAGGTGTCGATAGGCATTTCAGATATAGGTGTCGATAGGTATTTCAAATATAGGTGCCGATAGGCATTCCAGATATGGTTGCCGATATGCATTTCAAATATAGGTGCTGATAGGCATTTCAGATGTAGTTTCCGATAGGCATTTCAAAAATAGGTGTCGATAGGCATTTCAGATATAGGTGTCGATAGGCATTTCAGATATAGGTGTCAATAGGCATTTCAGATATAGGTGTCGAAAGGCATTTCAGATATAGGTGTCGATAGGCATTTCAGATATAGGTGTCGATAGGCATTTCAGATATAGGTGTCGATAGGCATTTCAGATATAGGTGTCGATAGGCATTTCAGATATAGGTGTCGATAGGCATTTCAGATATA
Source organism: Venustoraphidia nigricollis (assembly GCA_034508555.1). Classification (NCBI taxonomy): domain Eukaryota; kingdom Metazoa; phylum Arthropoda; class Insecta; order Raphidioptera; family Raphidiidae; genus Venustoraphidia; species Venustoraphidia nigricollis. Next base: position 63,441 of record JAVRKA010000487.1, read on the forward strand.
GGTGCCGATAGGCATTTCAGATATAGTTGCCGATTGGCATTTTAAAAATAGGTGCCGATAGGCATTTCAGATATAGAAGCCGATAGGCATTTCAAATATAGGTGCCGATAGGCATTCCAGATATGGTTGCCGATAGGCATTTCAAATATAGGTGCTGATAGGCATTTCAGATGTAGTTTCCGATAGGCATTTCAAAAATAGGTGTCGATAGGCATTTCAGATATAGGTGTCGATAGGCATTTCAGATATAGGTGTCGATAGGCATTTCAGATATAGGTGTCGATAGGCATTTCAGATATAGGTGTCGATAGGCATTTCAGATATAGGTGTCGATAGGCATTTCAGATATAGGTGCCGATAGGCATTTCAGATATAGTTGCCGATTGGCATTTTAAAAATAGGTGCCGATAGGCATTTCAGATATAGAAGCCGATAGGCATTTCAAATATAGGTGCCAATAGGCATTCCAGATATGGTTGCCGATAGGCATTTCAAATATAGGTGCTGATAGGCATTTCAGATGTAGTTTCCGATAGGCATTTCAAAAATAGGTGTCGATAGGCATTTCAGATATAGGTGTCGATAGGCATTTCAGATATAGGTGTCGATAGGCATTTCAGATATAGGTGTCAATAGGCATTTCAGATATAGGTGTCGATAGGCATTTCAGATATAGGTGTCGATAGGCATTTCAGATATAGGTGTCGATAGGCATTTCAGATATAGGTGTCGATAGGCATTTCAGATATGAGTGTCGATAGGCATTTCAGATATAGGTGTCGATAGGCATTTCAGATATAGGTGCCGATAGGCATTTCAGATATAGTTGCCGATTGGCATTTTAAAAATAGGTGCCGATAGGCATTTCAGATATAGAAGCCGATAGGCATTTCAAATATAGGTGCCGATAGGCATTCCAGATATGGTTGCCGATAGGCATTTCAAATATAGGTGCTGATATTCATTTCAGATGTTGTTTCCGATAGGCATTTCAAAAATAGGTGTCGATAGGCATTTCAGATATAGGTGTCGATAGGCATTTCAGATATAGGTGTCGATAGGCATTTCAGATATAGGTGTCGATAGGCATTTCAGATATAGGTGTCGATAGGCATTTCAGATATAGGTGCCGATAGGCATTTCAGATATAGTCGCCGATTGGCATTTTAAAAATAGGTGCCGATAGGCATTTTAGATATAGGTGTCGATAGGCATTTCAGATATAGGTGCCGATAGGCATTTCAGATATAGTTGCCGATTGGCATTTTAAAAATAGGTGCCGATAGGCATTTCAGATATAGAAGCCGATAGGCATTTCAAATATAGGTGCCGATAGGCATTCCAGATATGGTTGCCGATAGGCATTTCAAATATAGGTGCTGATAGGCATTTCAGATGTAGTTTCCGATAGGCATTTCAAAAATAGGTGTCGATAGGCATTTCAGATATAGGTGTCGATAGGCATTTCAGATATAGGTGTCGATAGGCATTTCAGATATAGGTGTCGATAGGCATTTCAGATATAGGTGTCGATAGGCATTTCAGATATAGGTGTCAATAGGCATTTCAGATATAGGTGTCGATAGGCATTTCAGATATAGGTGTCGATAGGCATTTTAGATATAGGTGTCGATAGGCATTTCAGATATAGGTGCCGATAGGCATTTCAGATATAGTTGCCGATTGGCATTTTAAAAATAGGTGCCGATAGGCATTTCAGATATAGAAGCCGATAGGCATTTCAAATATAGGTGCCGATAGGCATTCCAGATATGGTTGCCGATAGGCATTTCAAATATAGGTGCTGATAGGCATTTCAGATGTAGTTTCCGATAGGCATTTCAAAAATAGGTGTCGATAGGCATTTCAGATATAGGTGTCGATAGGCATTTCAGATATAGGTGTCTATAGGCATTTCAGATATAGGTGTCGATAGGCATTTCAGATATAGGTGTCGATAGGCATTTCAGATATAGGTGTCGATAGGCATTTCAGATATAGGTGTCGATAGGCATTTCAGATATAGGTGTCGATAGGCATTTCAGATATAGGTGTCGATAGGCATTTCAGATATAGGTGCCGATAGGCATTTCAGATATAGTTGCCGATTGGCATTTAAAAATAGGTGCCGATAGGCATTTCAGATATAGAGGCCGATAGGCATTTCAAATATAGGTGCCGATAGGCATTCCAGATATGGTTGCCGATAGGCATTTCAAATATAGGTGCTGATAGGCATTTCAGATGTAGTTTCCGATAGGCATTTCAAAAATAGGTGTCGATAGGCATTTCAGATATAGGTGTCGATAGGCATTTCAGATATAGGTGTCGATAGGCATTTCAGATATAGGTGTCGATAGGCATTTCAGATATAGGTGTCGATAGGCATTTCAGATATAGGTGTCGATAGGCATTTCAGATATAGGTGTCGATAGGCATTTCAGATATAGGTGTCGATAGGCATTTCAGATATAGGTGCCGATAGGCATTTCAGATATAGTTGCCGATTGGCATTTTAAAAATAGGTGCCGATAGGCATTTCAGATATAGAAGCCGATAGGCATTTCAAATATAGGTGCCGATAGGAATTCCAGATATGGTTGCCGATAGGCATTTCAAATATAGGTGCTGATAGGCATTTCAGATGTAGTTTCCGATAGGCACTTCAAAAATAGGTGTCGATAGGCATTTCAGATATAGGTGTCAATAGGCATTTCAGATATAGGTGTCGATAGGCATTTCAGATATAGGTGTCGATAGGCATTTTAGATATAGGTGTCGATAGGCATTTCAGATATAGGTGTCGATAGGCATTTCAGATATAGGTGTCGATAGGCATTTTAGATATAGGTGTCGATAGGCATTTCAGATATAGGTGCCGATAGGCATTTCAGATATAGTTGCCGATTGGCATTTTTAAAATAGGTGCCGATAGGCATTTCAGATATAAAAGCCGATAGGCATTTCAAATATAGGTGCCGATAGGCATTTCAGATATGGTTGCCGATAGGCATTTCAAATATAGATGCTGATAGGCATTTCAGATGTAGTTTCCGATAGGCATTTCAAAAATAGGTGTCGATAGGCATTTCAGATAAAGGTGTCGATAGGCATTTCAGATATAGGTGTCGATAGGCATGACAGATATAGGTGTCGATAGGCATTTCAGATATAGGTGTCGATAGGCATGACAGATATAGGTGTCGATAGGCATTTCAGATATAGGTGTCGATAGGCATTTCAGATATAGGTGTCGATAGGCATTTCAGATATAGGTGTCGATAGGCATTTCAGATATAGGTGTCGATAGGCATTTCAGATATAGGTGTCGATAGGCATTTTAGATATAAGTGCCGATAGGCATTTCAGATATAGTTGCCGATTGGCATTTTAAAAATAGGTGCCGATAGGCATTTCAGATATAGAAGCCGATAGGCATTTCAAATATAGGTGCCGATAGGCATTCCAGATATGGTTGCCGATAGGCATTTGAAAAATAGGTGCTGATAGGCATTTCAGATGTAGTTTCCGATAGGCATTTCAAAAATAGGTGTCGATAGGCATTTCAGATATAGGTGTCGATAGGCATTTCAGATATAGGTGTCGATAGGCATTTCAGATATAGGTGTCGATAGGCATTTCAGATATAGGTGCCGATAGGCATTTCAGATATAGGTGCCGATAGGCATTTCAGATATAGTTGCCGATTGGCATTTTAAAAATAGGTGCCGATAGGCATTTCAGATATAGAAGCCGATAGGCATTTCAAATATAGGTGCCGATAGACATTCCAGATATGGTTGCCGATAGGCATTTCAAATATAGGTGCTGATAGGCATTTCAGATGTAGTTTCCGATAGGCATTTCAAAAATAGGTGTCGATAGGCATTTCAGATATAGGTGTCGATAGGCATTTTAGATATAGGTGTCAATAGGCATTTCAGATATAGGTGTCGATAGGCATTTCAGATATAGGTGTCGATAGGCATTTCAGATATAGGTGTCGATAGGCATTTCAGATATAGGTGTCGATAGGCATTTTAGATATAGGTGTCGATAGGCATTTCAGATATAGGTGTCGATAGGCATTTCAGATATAGGTGCCGATAGGCATTTCAGATATAGTTGCCGATTGGCATTTTAAAAATAGGTGCTGATAGGCATTTCAGATATAGAAGCCGATAGGCATTTCAAATATAGGTGCCGATAGGCATTCCAGATATGGTTGCCGATAGGCATTTCAAATATAGGTGCTGATAGGCATTTCAGATGTAGTTTCCGATAGGCATTTCAAAAATAGGTGTCGATAGGCATTTCAGATATAGGTGGCGATATGCATTTCAGATATAGGTGTCGATAGGCATTTCAGATATAGGTGTCGATAGGCATTTCAGATATAGGTGTCGATAGGCATTTCAGATATAGGTGCCGATAGGCATTTCAGATATAGTCGCCGATTTGCATTTAAAAATAGGTGCCGATAGGCATTTCAGATATAGAAGCCGATAGGCATTTCAAATATAGGTGCCGATAGGCATTCCAGATATGGTTGCCGATAGGCATTTCAAATATAGGTGCTGATAGGCATTTCAGATGTAGTTTCCGATAGGCATTTCAAAAATAGGTGTCGATAGGCATTTCAGATATAGGTGTCGATAGGCATTTCAGATATAGGTGTCGATAGGCATTTCAGATATAGGTGTCGATAGGCATTTCAGATATAGGTGTCGATAGGCATTTCAGATATAGGTGTCGATAGGCATTTCAGATATAGGTGTCGATAGGCATTTCAGATATAGGTGTCGATAGGCATTTCAGATATAGGTGCCGATAGGCATTTCAGATATAGTTGCCGATTGGCATTTTTAAAATAGGTGCCGATAGGCATTTCAGATATAGAAGCCGATAGGCATTTCAAATATAGGTGCCGATAGGCATTCCAGATATGGTTGCCGATAGGCATTTCAAATATAGGTGCTGATAGGCATTTCAGATGTAGTTTCCGATAGGCATTTCAAAAATAGGTGTCGATAGGCATTTCAGATATAGGTGTCGATAGGCATTTCAGATATAGGTGTCGATAGGCATTACAGATATAGGTGTCGATAGGCATTTCAGATATAGGTGTCGATAGGCATTTCAGATATAGGTGTCGATAGGCATTTCAGATATAGGTGTCGATAGGCATTTCAGATATAGGTGTCGATAAGCATTTCAGATATAGAAGCCGATAGGCATTTCAAATATAGGTGCCGATAGGCATTCCAGATATGGTTGCCGATAGGCATTTGAAATATAGGTGCTGATAGGCATTTCAGATGTAGTTTCCGATAGGCATTTCAAAAATAGGTGTCGATAGGCATTTCAGATATAGGTGTCGATAGGCATTTCAGATATAGGTGTCGATAGGCGTTTCAGATATAGGTGTCGATAGGCATTTCAGATATAGGTGCCGATAGGCATTTCAGATATAGGTGCCGATAGGCATTTCAGATATAGTTGCCGATTGGCATTTTAAAAATAGGTGCCGATAGGCATTTCAGATATAGAAGCCGATAGGCATTTCAAATATAGGTGCCGATAGACATTCCAGATATGGTTGCCGATAGGCATTTCAAATATAGGTGCTGATAGGCATTTCAGATGTAGTTTCCGATAGGCATTTCAAAAATAGGTGTCGATAGGCATTTCAGATATAGGTGTCGATAGGCATTTTAGATATAGGTGTCAATAGGCATTTCAGATATAGGTGTCGATAGGCATTTCAGATATAGGTGTCGATAGGCATTTCAGATATAGGTGTCGATAGGCATTTCAGATATAGGTGTCGATAGGCATTTCAGATATAGGTGTCGATAGGCATTTCAGATATAGGTGTCGATAGGCATTTCAGATATAGGTGCCGATAGGCATTTCAGATATAGTTGCCGATTGGCATTTTAAAAATAGGTGCCGATAGGCATTTCAGATATAGAAGCCGATAGGCATTTCAAATATAGGTGCCGATAGGCATTCCAGATATGGTTGCCGATAGGCATTTCAAATATAGGTGCTGATAGGCATTTCAGATGTAGTTTCCGATAGGCATTTCAAAAATAGGTGTCGATAGGCATTTCAGATATAGGTGTCGATAGGCATTTCAGATATAGGTGTCGATAGGCATTTCAGATATAGGTGTCGATAGGCATTTCAGATATAGGTGTCGATAGGCATTTCAGATATAGGTGCCGATAGGCATTTCAGATATAGTCGCCGATTGGCATTTAAAAATAGGTGCCGATAGGCATTTCAGATATAGAAGCCGATAGGCATTTCAAATATAGGTGCCGATAGGCATTCCAGATATGGTTGCCGATAGGAATTTCAAATATAGGTGCTGATAGGCATTTCAGATGTAGTTTCCGATAGGCATTTCAAAAATAGGTGTCGATAGGCATTTCAGATATAGGTGTCGATAGGCATTTCAGTTATAGGTGTCGATAGGCATTACAGATATAGGTGTCGATAGGCATTTCAGATATAGGTGCCGATAGGCATTTCAGATATAGTTGCCGATTGGCATTTTAAAAATAGGTGCCGATAGGCATTTCAGATATAGAAGCCGATAGGCATTTCAAATATAGGTGCCGATAGGCATTCCAGATATGGTTGCCGATAGGCATTTCAAATATAGGTGCTGATAGGCATTTCAGATGTAGTTTCCGATAGGCATTTCAAAAATAGGTGTCGATAGGCATTTCAGATATAGGTGTCGATAGGCATTTCAGATATAGGTGTCGATAGGCATTACAGATATAGGTGTCGATAGGCATTTCAGATATAGGTGTCGATAGGCATTTCAGATATAGGTGTCGATAGGCATTTCAGATATAGGTGTCGATAGGCATTTCAGATATAGGTGTCGATAGGCATTTTAGATATAGGTGTCGATAGGCATTTCAGATATAAGTGCCGATAGGCATTTCAGATATAGTTGCCGATTGGCATTTTAAAAATAGGTGCCGATAGGCATTTCAGATATAGAAGCCGATAGGCATTTCAAATATAGGTGCCGATAGGCATTCCAGATATGGTTGCCGATAGGGATTTGAAATATAGGTGCTGATAGGCATTTCAGATGTAGTTTCCGATAGGCATTTCAAAAATAGGTGTCGATAGGCATTTCAGATATAGGTGTCGATAGGCATTTCAGATATAGGTGTCGATAGGCATTTCAGATATAGGTGTCGATAGGCTTTTCAGATATAGGTGTCGATAGGCATTTCAGATATAGGTGTCGATAGGCATTTGAGATATAGGTGTCGATAGGCATTTCAGATATAGGTGTCGATAGGTATTTCAAATATAGGTGCCGATAGGCATTCCAGATATGGTTGCCGATATGCATTTCAAATATAGGTGCTGATAGGCATTTCAGATGTAGTTTCCGATAGGCATTTCAAAAATAGGTGTCGATAGGCATTTCAGATATAGGTGTCGATAGGCATTTCAGATATAGGTGTCAATAGGCATTTCAGATATAGGTGTCGAAAGGCATTTCAGATATAGGTGTCGATAGGCATTTCAGATATAGGTGTCGATAGGCATTTCAGATATAGGTGTCGATAGGCATTTCAGATATAGGTGTCGATAGGCATTTCAGATATAGGTGTCGATAGGCATTTCAGATATAGGTGCCGATAGGCATTTCAGATATAGTTGCCGATTGGCATTTTAAAAATAGGTGCCGATAGGCATTTCAGATATAGAAGCCGATAGGCATTTCAAATATAGGTGCCGATAGGCATTCCAGATATGGTTGCCGATAGGCATTTCAAATATAGGTGCTGATAGGCATTTCAGATGTAGTTTCCGATAGGCATTTCAAAAATAGGTGTCGATAGGCATTTCAGATATAGGTGTCGATAGGCATTTCAGATATAGGTGTCGATAGGCATTTCAGATATAGGTGTCGATAGGCATTTCAGATATAGGTGTCGATAGGCATTTCAGATATAGGTGTCGATAGGCATTTCAGATATAGGTGCCGATAGGCATTTCAGATATAGTTGCCGATTGGCATTTTAAAAATAGGTGCCGATAGGCATTTCAGATATAGAAGCCGATAGGCATTTCAAATATAGGTGCCAATAGGCATTCCAGATATGGTTGCCGATAGGCATTTCAAATATAGGTGCTGATAGGCATTTCAGATGTAGTTTCCGATAGGCATTTCAAAAATAGGTGTCGATAGGCATTTCAGATATAGGTGTCGATAGGCATTTCAGATATAGGTGTCGATAGGCATTTCAGATATAGGTGTCAATAGGCATTTCAGATATAGGTGTCGATAGGCATTTCAGATATAGGTGTCGATAGGCATTTCAGATATAGGTGTCGATAGGCATTTCAGATATAGGTGTCGATAGGCATTTCAGATATGAGTGTCGATAGGCATTTCAGATATAGGTGTCGATAGGCATTTCAGATATAGGTGCCGATAGGCATTTCAGATATAGTTGCCGATTGGCATTTTAAAAATAGGTGCCGATAGGCATTTCAGATATAGAAGCCGATAGGCATTTCAAATATAGGTGCCGATAGGCATTCCAGATATGGTTGCCGATAGGCATTTCAAATATAGGTGCTGATATTCATTTCAGATGTTGTTTCCGATAGGCATTTCAAAAATAGGTGTCGATAGGCATTTCAGATATAGGTGTCGATAGGCATTTCAGATATAGGTGTCGATAGGCATTTCAGATATAGGTGTCGATAGGCATTTCAGATATAGGTGTCGATAGGCATTTCAGATATAGGTGCCGATAGGCATTTCAGATATAGTTGCCGATTGGCATTTTAAAAATAGGTGCCGATAGGCATTTCAGATATAGAAGCCGATAGGCATTTCAAATATAGGTGCCGATAGGCATTCCAGATATGGTTGCCGATAGGCATTTCAAATATAGGTGCTGATAGGCATTTCAGATGTAGTTTCCGATAGGCATTTCAAAAATAGGTGTCGATAGGCATTTCAGATATAGGTGTCGATAGGCATTTCAGATATAGGTGTCGATAGGCATTTCAGATATAGGTGTCGATAGGCATTTCATATATAGGTGTCGATAGGCATTTCAGATATAGGTGTCGATAGGCATTTCAGATATAGGTGTCGATAGGCATTTCAGATATAGGTGTCGATAAGCATTTCAGATATAGGTGCCGATAGGCATTTCAGATATAGTTGCCGATTGGCATTTTAAAAATAGGTGCCGATAGGCATTTCAGATATAGAAGCCGATAGGCATTTCAAATATAGGTGCCGATAGGCATTCCAGATATGGTTGCCGATAGGCATTTCAAATATAGGTGCTGATAGGCATTTCAGATGTAGTTTCCGATAGGCATTTCAAAAATAGGTGTCGATAGGCATTTCAGATATAGGTTTAGATAGGCATTTCAGATATAAGTGTCGATAGGCATTTCAGATATAGGTGTCGATAGGCATTTCAGATATAGGTGTCGATAGGCATTTCAGATATAGGTGTCGATAGGCATTTCAGATATAGGTGTCGATAGGCATTTCAGATATAGGTGTCGATAGGCATTTCAGATATATGTGTTGATAGGCATTTCAGATATAGGTGCCGATAGGCATTTCAGATATAGTTGCCGATTGGCATTTAAAAATAGGTGCCGATAGGCATTTAAAAATAGGTGCCGATAGGCATTTCAGATATAGAAGCCGATAGGCATTTCAGATATAGGCGCCGATAGGCATTCCAGATATGGTTGCCGATAGGCATTTCAAATATAGGTGCTGATAGGCATTTCAGATGTAGTTTCCGATAGGCATTTCAAAAATAGGTGTCGATAGGCATTTCAGATATAGGTGTCGATAGGCATTTCAGATATAGGTGTCGATAGGCATTTCAGATATAGGTGTCGATAGGCATTTCAGATATAGGTGTCGATAGGCATTTCAGATATAGGTGTCGATAGGCATTTCAGATATAGGTGTCGATAGGCATTTCAGATATAGGTGTCGATAGGCATTTCAGATATAGGTGCCGATAGGCATTTCAGATATAGTTGCCGATTGGCATTTTAAAAATAGGTGTCGATAGGCATTTCAGATATAGAAGCCGATAGGCATTTCAAATATAGGTGCCGATAGGCATTCCAGATATGGTTGCCGATAGGCATTTCAAATATTGGTGCTGATAGGCATTTCAGATGTAGTTTCCGATAGGCACTTCAAAAATAGGTGTCGATAGGCATTTCAGATATAGGTGTCGATAGGCATTTCAGATATAGGTGTTGATAGGCATTTCAGATATAAGTGTCGATAGGCATTTCAGATATAGGTGTCGATAGGCATTTCAGATATAGGTGTCGATAGGCATTTCAGATATAGGTGTCGATAGGTATTTCAGATATAGGTGTCGATAGGCATTTCATATATAGATGCCGATAGGCATTTCAGATATAGTTGCCGATTGGCATTTTAAAAATAGATACCGATAGGCATTTCAGATATAGAAGCCGATAGGCATTTCAAATATAGGTGCCGATAGGCATTTCAGATATGGTTGCCGATAGGCATTTCAAATATAGAAGCTGATAGGCATTTCAGATGTAGTTTCCGATAGGCATTTCAAAAATAGGTGTCGATAGGCATTTCAGATAAAGGTGTCGATAGGCATTTCAGATATAGGTGTCGATAGGCATGACAGATATAGGTGTCGATAGGCATTTCAGATATAGGTGTCGATAGGCATTTCAGATATAGGTGTCGATAGGCATTTCAGATATAGGTGTCGATAGGCATTTCAGATATAGGTGTCGATAGGCATTTCAGATATAGGTGTCGATAGGCATTTCAGATATAATTGCCGATAGGCATTTCAGATATAGTTGCCGATTGGCATTTTAAAAATAGGTGCCGATAGGCATTTCAGATATAGAAGCCGATAGGCATTTCAAATATAGGTGCCGATAGGCATTCCAGATATGGTTGCCGATAGGCATTTGAAATATATGTGCTGATAGGCATTTCAGATGTAGTTTCCGATAGGCATTTCAAAAATAGGTGTCGATAGGCATTTCAGATATAGGTGTCGATAGGCATTTCAGATATAGGTGTCGATAGGCATTTCAGATATAGGTGTCGATAGGCATTTCAGATATAGGTGTCGATAGGCATTTCAGATATAGGTGCCGATAGGCATTTCAGATATAGTCGCCGATTGGCATTTAAAAATAGGTGCCGATAGGCATTTCAGATATAGAAGCCGATAGGCATTTCAAATATAGGTGCCGATAGGCATTCCAGATATGGTTGCCGATAGGCATTTCAAATATAGGTGCTGATAGGCATTTCAGATGTAGTTTCCGATAGGCATTTCAAAAATAGGTGTCGATAGGCATTTCAGATATAGGTGTCGATAGGCATTTCAGATATAGGTGTCGATAGGCATTTCAGATATAGGTGTCGATAGGCATTTCAGATATAGGTGTCGATAGGCATTTCAGATATAGGTGTCGATAGGCATTTCAGATATAGGTGTCGATAGGCATTTCAGATATAGGTGTCGATAGGCATTTCAGATATAGGTGCCGATAGGCATTTCAGATATAGTTGCCGATTGGCATTTTTAAAATAGGTGCCGATAGGCATTTCAGATATAGAAGCCGATAGGCATTTCAAATATAGGTGCCGATAGGCATTCCAGATATGGTTGCCGATAGGCATTTCAAATATAGGTGCTGATAGGCATTTCAGATGTAGTTTCCGATAGGCATTTCAAAAATAGGTGTCGATAGGCATTTCAGATATAGGTAACGATAGGCATTTCAGATATAGGTGTCGATAGGCATTACAGATATAGGTGTCGATAGGCATTTCAGATATAGGTGTCGATAGGCATTTCAGATATAGGTGTCGATAGGCATTTCAGATATAGGTGTCGATAGGCATTTCAGATATAGAAGCCGATAGGCATTTCAAATATAGGTGCCGATAGGCATTCCAGATATGGTTGCCGATAGGCATTTGAAATATAGGTGCTGATAGGCATTTCAGATGTAGTTTCCGATAGGCATTTCAAAAATAGGTGTCGATAGGCATTTCAGATATAGGTGTCGATAGGCATTTCAGATATAGGTGTCGATAGGCATTTCAGATATAGGTGTCGATAGGCATTTCAGATATAGGTGCCGATAGGCATTTCAGATATAGGTGCCGATAGGCATTTCAGATATAGTTGCCGATTGGCATTTTAAAAATAGGTGCCGATAGGCATTTCAGATATAGAAGCCGATAGGCATTTCAAATATAGGTGCCGATAGACATTCCAGATATGGTTGCCGATAGGCATTTCAAATATAGGTGCTGATAGGCATTTCAGATGTAGTTTCCGATAGGCATTTCAAAAATAGGTGTCGATAGGCATTTCAGATATAGGTGTCGATAGGCATTTTAGATATAGGTGTCAATAGGCATTTCAGATATAGGTGTCGATAGGCATTTCAGATATAGGTGTCGATAGGCATTTCAGATATAGGTGTCGATAGGCATTTCAGATATAGGTGTCGATAGGCATTTCAGATATAGGTGTCGATAGGCATTTCAGATATAGGTGTCGATAGGCATTTCAGATATAGGTGCCGATAGGCATTTCAGATATAGTTGCCGATTGGCATTTTAAAAATAGGTGCCGATAGGCATTTCAGATATAGAAGCCGATAGGCATTTCAAATATAGGTGCCGATAGGCATTCCAGATATGGTTGCCGATAGGCATTTCAAATATAGGTGCTGATAGGCATTTCAGATGTAGTTTCCGATAGGCATTTCAAAAATAGGTGTCGATAGGCATTTCAGATATAGGTGTCGATAGGCATTTCAGATATAGGTGTCGATAGGCATTTCAGATATAGGTGTCGATAGGCATTTCAGATATAGGTGTCGATAGGCATTTCAGATATACAGTCCCTGGCCAATTTATTAGACGCACTGTATATTTTTAATAATTTTATGTTTCTTAAGAGTTTTTTTGTACATATTTAAACTACAATATTATTGATTTTTATTTAAAAGATTTGTTGTTTATTTGTATATCAATGGTGTACTGCCTATTTTATTTATTTTTAACATATGGCAGCTCTGTTTTGAAAAAGTGATATATGAACGTAAACAAGTAAAAACCTGTTTCAGTAGCGATCGAAATCGGCGCAGGCACGGACGTGTTTCTGTGGCTTTATGGACTGTGTTGTTTGTCTAACAGTTTTATACTACTTAGTTATTAGTTTATTTTGTATGCAGTGTATTAAAAAAATAGTTGGACTGTTTTCATTATGGGTAAAAAAGGCGATCTTTCATCACGTAAAAAAGCTGAAGTGAAGGCCCTTGTGAATGCGAAAACATTTGCAAACCGTGAAATATCACGAAGATTGAAGGTTTCTGAGGCTAGTGTACGACGCATCAAAAAGAAAATTAAGTCAGGGGAGGAATTAAGCCCGAAAAGAAAGAAAAGATGCGGTAGAAAACCAATTTTTACTCCACGGTCACAGAGATGTTTGAAGAAAATTTGTCTAGAAAACAGATTTGCTACCACAAAGGTGATAAAGTCACAATTCCAGGATACTAGCGTAAATGCTTCTGAGCGCACTGTTCGAAGAAAATTGAAAGAATTAGATTTTAAGGCCTGTCGCCCCGCCATGAAGCCCAAGTTAACAGCTGCAATGAAAGCAAAGCGCTTGAAGTGGGCCAAACAATGGCGAGACAAAGATGTGGACTTCTGGAGATCGGTAAGATATTGTAATTTAATCAAAAATTGATACATTATTATCATTTTCAGTTAAATAAAGCAAAGAAACATGGAAGTTTAAGTATTTTTTCCATTTTTGACAGGTCTGCTTCAGTGACGAAAGCACATTCGAAATTTTGCAGAATAAAGCTCTGTATGTGCGTCGTCGTCACGGAGAAAAGTTTCATCCTGACTGTGTTGTTCCAACGGTTAAACATCCGACCAAAGTGATGATTTGGTCAGTCATCACCGGTAAGGGCACTGGACGTCTGTACGTCGTAAAAGGAATAATGAAGCAAGACCAATACAAAGAAGTATTACAAAATCGGTTGATTCCGCAGCTTAAAGAATGGTTTCCAAATGGGGAACCATTCACTTTCATGCAAGATGGAGCTCCCTGCCACACTGCTCGGTCTGTTAAAGCTTTTTTGGCAGAAGAAAATATCCCTCTGTTAGATTGGCCGGGTAATAGCCCCGATATAAACCCAATAGAAAATGTGTGGGAGCTGATGAAAAGAGAAGTGGCTAAAAATGTGATCACCAACAAAACCCAGCTCCTAGAAAAGATTATTCATGTGTGGAATCATCATCCTCAAATGCAGGAGACAGTACAGTCTTGCATTGATAGCATGCCGCGCAGAATTAAAGCTTTGATAGCGGCTAAAGGTGGCTCAACTAAATATTGACTTTTACCTACATTATTTTCACTTTTCTTTAAAACTTAATAAACATATGATTTTCTAAATTAATGCTGTTTTATTTATGTTAAATTAATTGGTCATGACTGGATTATATAAAAATTAAAAAAAAAACAATTTAAAACAATAAAACGGTAAAATATCACTCGGTAATTTATATTTTACATGAAATCTTGCAGTGCGTCTAATAAATTGGCCAGGGACTGTAGGTGCCGATAGGCATTTCAGATATAGTCGCCGATTGGCATTTAAAAATAGGTGCCGATAGGCATTTCAGATATAGAAGCCGATAGGCATTTCAAATATAGGTGCCGATAGGCATTCCAGATATGGTTGCCGATAGGCATTTCAAATATAGGTGCTGATAGGCATTTCAGATGTAGTTTCCGATAGGCATTTCAAAAATAGGTGTCGATAGGCATTTCAGATATAGGTGTCGATAGGCATTTCAGTTATAGGTGTCGATAGGCATTACAGATATAGGTGTCGATAGGCATTTCAGATATAGGTGCCGATAGGCATTTCAGATATAGTTGCCGATTGGCATTTTAAAAATAGGTGCCGATAGGCATTTCAGATATAGAAGCCGATAGGCATTTCAAATATAGGTGCCGATAGGCATTCCAGATATGGTTGCCGATAGGCATTTCAAATATAGGTGCTGATAGGCATTTCAGATGTAGTTTCCGATAGGCATTTCAAAAATAGGTGTCGATAGGCATTTCAGATATAGGTGTCGATAGGCATTTCAGATATAGGTGTCGATAGGCATTACAGATATAGGTGTCGATAGGCATTTCAGATATAGGTGTCGATAGGCATTTCAGATATAGGTGTCGATAGGCATTTCAGATATAGGTGTCGATAGGCATTTCAGATATAGGTGTCGATAGGCATTTTAGATATAGGTGTCGATAGGCATTTCAGATATAAGTGCCGATAGGCATTTCAGATATAGTTGCCGATTGGCATTTTAAAAATAGGTGCCGATAGGCATTTCAGATATAGAAGCCGATAGGCATTTCAAATATAGGTGCCGATAGGCATTCCAGATATGGTTGCCGATAGGGATTTGAAATATAGGTGCTGATAGGCATTTCAGATGTAGTTTCCGATAGGCATTTCAAAAATAGGTGTCGATAGGCATTTCAGATATAGGTGTCGATAGGCATTTCAGATATAGGTGTCAATAGGCATTTCAGATATAGGTGTCGATAGGCTTTTCAGATATAGGTGTCGATAGGCATTTCAGATATAGGTGTCGATAGGCATTTGAGATATAGGTGTCGATAGGCATTTCAGATATAGGTGTCGATAGGTATTTCAAATATAGGTGCCGATAGGCATTCCAGATATGGTTGCCGATAGGCATTTCAAATATAGGTGCTGATAGGCATTTCAGATGTAGTTTCCGATAGGCATTTCAAAAATAGGTGTCGATAGGCATTTCAGATATAGGTGTCGATAGGCATTTCAGATATAGGTGTCAATAGGCATTTCAGATATAGGTGTCGAAAGGCATTTCAGATATAGGTGTCGATAGGCATTTCAGATATAGGTGTCGATAGGCATTTCAGATATAGGTGTCGATAGGCATTTCAGATATAGGTGTCGATAGGCATTTCAGATATAGGTGTCGATAGGCATTTCAGATATAGGTGCCGATAGGCATTTCAGATATAGTTGCCGATTGGCATTTTAAAAATAGGTGCCGATAGGCATTTCAGATATAGAAGCCGATAGGCATTTCAAATATAGGTGCCGATAGGCATTCCAGATATTGTTGCCGATAGGCATTTCAAATATAGGTGCTGATAGGCATTTCAGATGTAGTTTCCGATAGGCATTTCAAAAATAGGTGTCGATAGGCATTTCAGATATAGGTGTCGATAGGCATTTCAGATATAGGTGTCGATAGGCATTTCAGATATAGGTGTCGATAGGCATTTCAGATATAGGTGTCGATAGGCATTTCAGATATAGGTGTCGATAGGCATTTCAGATATAGGTGCCGATAGGCATTTCAGATATAGTTGCCGATTGGCATTTTAAAAATAGGTGCCGATAGGCATTTCAGATATAGAAGCCGATAGGCATTTCAAATATAGGTGCCAATAGGCATTCCAGATATGGTTGCCGATAGGCATTTCAAATATAGGTGCTGATAGGCATTTCAGATGTAGTTTCCGATAGGCATTTCAAAAATAGGTGTCGATAGGCATTTCAGATATAGGTGTCGATAGGCATTTCAGATATAGGTGTCGATAGGCATTTCAGATATAGGTGTCAATAGGCATTTCAGATATAGGTGTCGATAGGCATTTCAGATATAGGTGTCGATAGGCATTTCAGATATAGGTGTCGATAGGCATTTCAGATATAGGTGTCGATAGGCATTTCAGATATGAGTGTCGATAGGCATTTCAGATATAGGTGTCGATAGGCATTTCAGATATAGGTGCCGATAGGCATTTCAGATATAGTTGCCGATTGGCATTTTAAAAATAGGTGCCGATAGGCATTTCAGATATAGAAGCCGATAGGCATTTCAAATATAGGTGCCGATAGGCATTCCAGATATGGTTGCCGATAGGCATTTCAAATATAGGTGCTGATATGCATTTCAGATGTTGTTTCCGATAGGCATTTCAAAAATAGGTGTCGATAGGCATTTCAGATATAGGTGTCGATAGGCATTTCAGATATAGGTGTCGATAGGCATTTCAGATATAGGTGTCGATAGGCATTTCAGATATAGGTGTCGATAGGCATTTCAGATATAGGTGCCGATAGGCATTTCAGATATAGTTGCCGATTGGCATTTTAAAAATAGGTGCCGATAGGCATTTCAGATATAGAAGCCGATAGGCATTTCAAATATAGGTGCCGATAGGCATTCCAGATATGGTTGCCGATAGGCATTTCAAATATAGGTGCTGATAGGCATTTCAGATGTAGTTTCCGATAGGCATTTCAAAAATAGGTGTCGATAGGCATTTCAGATATAGGTGTCGATAGGCATTTCAGATATAGGTGTCGATAGGCATTTCAGATATAGGTGTCGATAGGCATTTCATATATAGGTGTCGATAGGCATTTCAGATATATGTGTCGATAGGCATTTCAGATATAGGTGTCGATAGGCATTTCAGATATAGGTGTCGATAAGCATTTCAGATATAGGTGCCGATAGGCATTTCAGATATAGTTGCCGATTGGCATTTTAAAAATAGGTGCCGATAGGCATTTCAGATATAGAAGCCGATAGGCATTTCAAATATAGGTGCCGATAGGCATTCCAGATATGGTTGCCGATAGGCATTTCAAATATAGGTGCTGATAGGCATTTCAGATGTAGTTTCCGATAGGCATTTCAAAAATAGGTGTCGATAGGCATTTCAGATATAGGTGTCGATAGGCATTTCAGATATAAGTGTCGATAGGCATTTCAGATATAGGTGTCGATAGGCATTTCAGATATAGGTGTCGATAGGCATTTCAGATATAGGTGTCGATAGGCATTTCAGATATAGGTGTCGATAGGCATTTCAGATATAGGTGTCGATAGGCATTTCAGATATATGTGTCGATAGGCATTTCAGATATAGGTGCCGATAGGCATTTCAGATATAGTTGCCGATTGGCATTTAAAAATAGGTGCCGATAGGAATTTAAAAATAGGTGCCGATAGGCATTTCAGATATAGAAGCCGATAGGCATTTCAGATATAGGCGCCGATAGGCATTCCAGATATGGTTGCCGATAGGCATTTCAAATATAGGTGCTGATAGGCATTTCAGATGTAGTTTCCGATAGGCATTTCAAAAATAGGTGTCGATAGGCATTTCAGATATAGGTGTCGATAGGCATTTCAGATATAGGTGTCGATAGGCATTTCAGATATAGGTGTCGATAGGCATTTCAGATATAGGTGTCGATAGGCATTTCAGATATAGGTGTCGATAGGCATTTCAGATATAGGTGTCGATAGGCATTTCAGATATAGGTGTCGATAGGCATTTCAGATATAGGTGCCGATAGGCATTTCAGATATAGTTGCCGATTGGCATTTTAAAAATAGGTGTCGATAGGCATTTCAGATATAGAAGCCGATAGGCATTTCAAATATAGGTGCCGATAGGCATTCCAGATATGGTTGCCGATAGGCATTTCAAATATTGGTGCTGATAGGCATTTCAGATGTAGTTTCCGATAGGCACTTCAAAAATAGGTGTCGATAGGCATTTCAGATATAGGTGTCGATAGGCATTTCAGATATAGGTGTTGATAGGCATTTCAGATATAGGTGTCGATAGGCATTTCAGATATAGGTGTCGATAGGCATTTCAGATATAGGTGTCGATAGGCATTTCAGATATAGGTGTCGATAGGTATTTCAGATATAGGTGTCGATAGGCATTTCATATATAGATGCCGATAGGCATTTCAGATATAGTTGCCGATTGGCATTTTAAAAATAGGTACCGATAGGCATTTCAGATATAGAAGCCGATAGGCATTTCAAATATAGGTGCCGATAGGCATTTCAGATATGGTTGCCGATAGGCATTTCAAATATAGATGCTGATAGGCATTTCAGATGTAGTTTCCGATAGGCATTTCAAAAATAGGTGTCGATAGGCATTTCAGATAAAGGTGTCGATAGGCATTTCAGATAAAGGTGTCGATAGGCATGACAGATATAGGTGTCGATAGGCATTTCAGATATAGGTGTCGATAGGCATTTCAGATATAGGTGTCGATAGGCATTTCAGATATAGGTGTCGATAGGCATTTCAGATATAGGTGTCGATAGGCATTTCAGATATAGGTGTCGATAGGCATTTCAGATATAAGTGCCGATAGGCATTTCAGATATAGTTGCCGATTGGCATTTTAAAAATAGGTGCCGATAGGCATTTCAGATATAGAAGCCGATAGGCATTTCAAATATAGGTGCCGATAGGCATTCCAGATATGGTTGCCGATAGGCATTTGAAATATAGGTGCTGATAGGCATTTCAGATGTAGTTTCCGATAGGCATTTCAAAAATAGGTGTCGATAGGCATTTCAGATATAGGTGTCGATAGGCATTTCAGATATAGGTGTCGATAGGCATTTCAGATATAGGTGTCGATAGGCATTTCAGATATAGGTGCCGATAGGCATTTCAGATATAGGTGCCGATAGGCATTTCAGATATAGTTGCCGATTGGCATTTTAAAAATAGGTGCCGATAGGCATTTCAGATATAGAAGCCGATAGGCATTTCAAATATAGGTGCCGATAGACATTCCAGATATGGTTGCCGATAGGCATTTCAAATATAGGTGCTGATAGGCATTTCAGATGTAGTTTCCGATAGGCATTTCAAAAATAGGTGTCGATAGGCATTTCAGATATAGGTGTCGATAGGCATTTTAGATATAGGTGTCAATAGGCATTTCAGATATAGGTGTCGATAGGCATTTCAGATATAGGTGTCGATAGGCATTTCAGATATAGTCGCCGATTGGCATTTAAAAATAGGTGCCGATAGGCATTTCAGATATAGAAGCCGATAGGCATTTCAAATATAGGTGCCGATAGGCATTCCAGATATGGTTGCCGATAGGCATTTCAAATATAGGTGCTGATAGGCATTTCAGATGTAGTTTCCGATAGGCATTTCAAAAATAGGTGTCGATAGGCATTTCAGATATAGGTGTCGATAGGCATTTCAGATATAGGTGTCGATAGGCATTTCAGATATAGGTGTCGATAGGCATTTCAGATATAGGTGTCGATAGGCATTTCAGATATAGGTGTCGATAGGCATTTCAGATATAGGTGTCGATAGGCATTTCAGATATAGGTGTCGATAGGCATTTCAGATAAAGGTGCCGATAGGCATTTCAGATATAGTTGCCGATTGGCATTTTTAAAATAGGTGCCGATAGGCATTTCAGATATAGAAGACGATAGGCATTTCAAATATAGGTGCCGATAGGCATTCCAGATATGGTTGCCGATAGGCATTTCAAATATAGGTGCTGATAGGCATTTCAGATGTAGTTTCCGATAGGCATTTCAAAAATAGGTGTCGATAGGCATTTCAGATATAGGTGTCGATAGGCATTTCAGATATAGGTGTCGATAGGCATTACAGATATAGGTGTCGATAGGCATTTCAGATATAGGTGTCGATAGGCATTTCAGATATAGGTGTCGATAGGCATTTCAGATATAGGTGTCGATAGGCATTTCAGATATAGGTGTCGATAGGCATTTCAGATATAGAAGCCGATAGGCATTTCAAATATAGGTGCCGATAGGCATTCCAGATATGGTTGCCGATAGGCATTTGAAATATAGGTGCTGATAGGCATTTCAGATGTAGTTTCCGATAGGCATTTCAAAAATAGGTGTCGATAGGCATTTCAGATATAGGTGTCGATAGGCATTTCAGATATAGGTGTCGATAGGCATTTCAGATATAGGTGTCGATAGGCATTTCAGATATAGGTGCCGATAGGCATTTCAGATATAGGTGCCGATAGGCATTTCAGATATAGTTGCCGATTGGCATTTTAAAAATAGGTGCCGATAGGCATTTCAGATATAGAAGCCGATAGGCATTTCAAATATAGGTGCCGATAGACATTCCAGATATGGTTGCCGATAGGCATTTCAAATATAGGTGCTGATAGGCATTTCAGATGTAGTTTCCGATAGGCATTTCAAAAATAGGTGTCGATAGGCATTTCAGATATAGGTGTCGATAGGCATTTTAGATATAGGTGTCAATAGGCATTTCAGATATAGGTGTCGATAGGCATTTCAGATATAGGTGTCGATAGGCATTTCAGATATAGGTGTCGATAGGCATTTCAGATATAGGTGTCGATAGGCATTTCAGATATAGGTGTCGATAGGCATTTCAGATATAGGTGTCGATAGGCATTTCAGATATAGGTGCCGATAGGCATTTCAGATATAGTTGCCGATTGGCATTTTAAAAATAGGTGCCGATAGGCATTTCAGATATAGAAGCCGATAGGCATTTCAAATATAGGTGCCGATAGGCATTCCAGATATGGTTGCCGATAGGCATTTCAAATATAGGTGCTGATAGGCATTTCAGATGTAGTTTCCGATAGGCATTTCAAAAATAGGTGTCGATAGGCATTTCAGATATAGGTGTCGATAGGCATTTCAGATATAGGTGTCGATAGGCATTTCAGATATAGGTGTCGATAGGCATTTCAGATATAGGTGTCGATAGGCATTTCAGATATAGGTGCCGATAGGCATTTCAGATATAGTCGCCGATTGGCATTTAAAAATAGGTGCCGATAGGCATTTCAGATATAGAAGCCGATAGGCATTTCAAATATAGGTGCCGATAGGCATTCCAGATATGGTTGCCGATAGGCATTTCAAATATAGGTGCTGATAGGCATTTCAGATGTAGTTTCCGATAGGCATTTCAAAAATAGGTGTCGATAGGCATTTCAGATATAGGTGTCGATAGGCATTTCAGATATAGGTGTCGATAGGCATTTCAGATATAGGTGTCGATAGGCATTTCAGATATAGGTGTCGATAGGCATTTCAGATATAGGTGTCGATAGGCATTTCAGATATAGGTGTCGATAGGCATTTCAGATATAGGTGTCGATAGGCATTTCAGATATAGGTGCCGATAGGCATTTCAGATATAGTTGCCGATTGGCATTTTTAAAATAGGTGCCGATAGGCATTTCAGATATAGAAGCCGATAGGCATTTCAAATATAGGTGCCGATAGGCATTCCAGATATGGTTGCCGATAGGCATTTCAAATATAGGTGCTGATAGGCATTTCAGATGTAGTTTCCGATAGGCATTTCAAAAATAGGTGTCGATAGGCATTTCAGATATAGGTGTCGATAGGCATTTCAGATATAGGTGTCGATAGGCATTTCAGATATAGGTGTCGATAGGCATTTCAGATATAGGTGCCGATAGGCATTTCAGATATAGTTGCCGATTGGCATTTTAAAAATAGGTGCCGATAGGCATTTCAGATATAGAAGCCGATAGGCATTTCAAATATAGGTGCCGATAGGCATTCCAGATATGGTTGCCGATAGGCATTTCAAATATAGGTGCTGATAGGCATTTCAGATGTAGTTTCCGATAGGCATTTCAAAAATAGGTGTCGATAGGCATTTCAGATATAGGTGTCGATAGGCATTTCAGATATAGGTGTCAATAGGCATTTCAGATATAGGTGTCGATAGGCATTTCAGATATAGGTGTCGATAGGCATTTCAGATATAGGTGTCGATAGGCATTTGAGATATAGGTGTCGATAGGCATTTCAGATATAGGTGTCGATAGGCATTTCAGATATAGGTGTCGATAGGCATTTCAGATATAGGTGCCGATAGGCATTTCAGATATAGTTGCCGATTGGCATTTAAAAATAGGTGCCGATAGGCATATCAGATATAGAAGCCGATAGGCATTTCAAATATAGGCGCCGATAGGCATTCCAGATATGGTTGCCGATAGGCATTTGAAATATAGGTGCTGATAGGCATTTCAGATGTAGTTTCCGATAGACATTTCAAAAATAGGTGTCGATAGGCACTTCAGATATAGGTGTCGATAGGCATTTCAGATATAGGTGTCGATAGGCATTTCAGATATATGTGTCGATAGGCATTTCAGATATAGGTGCCGATAGGCATTTCAGATATAGTTGCCGATTGGCATTTTAAAAATAGGTGCCGATAGGCATTTCAGATATAGAAGCCGATAGGCATTTCAAATATAGGTGCCGATAGGCATTCCAGATATGGTTGCCGATAGGCATTTCAAATATAGGTGCTGATAGGCATTTCAGATGTAGTTTCCGATAAACATTTCAAAAATAGGTGTCGATAGGCATTTCAGATATAGGTGTCGATAGGCATTTCAGATATAGGTGTCGATAGGCATTACAGATATAGGTGTCGATAGGCATTTCAGATATAGGTGTCGATAGGCATTTCAGGTATAGGTGTCGATAGGCATTTCAGATATAGGTGTCGATAGGCATTTCAGATATAGGTGTCGATAGGCATTTTAGATATAGGTGTCGATAGGCATTTCAGATATAAGTGCCGATAGGCATTTCAGATATAGTTGCCGATTGGCATTTTAAAAATAGGTGCCGATAGGCATTTCAGATATAGTTGCCGATTGGCATTTTAAAAATAGGTGCCGATAGGCATTTCAGATATAGAAGCCGATAGGCATTTCAAATATAGGTGCCGATAGGCATTCCAGATATGGTTGCCGATAGGCATTTCAAATATAGGTGCTGATAGGCATTTTAGATGTAGTTTCCGATAGGCATTTCAAAAATAGGTGTCGATAGGCATTTCAGATATAGGTGTCGATAGGCATTTCAGATATAGGTGTCGATAGGCATTTCAGATATAGGTGTCGATAGGCATTTCAGATATAGGTGTCGATAGGCATTTCAGATATAGGTGTCGATAGGCATTTCAGATATAGGTGTCGATAGGCATTTCAGATATAGGTGCCGATAGGCATTTCAGATATAGTTGCCGATTGGCATTTTAAAAATAGGTGCCGATAGGCATTTCAGATATAGAAGCCGATAGGCATTTTAAATATAGGTGCCGATAGGCATTCCAGATATGGTTGCCGATAGGCATTTCAAATATAGGTGCTGATAGGCATTTCAGATGTAGTTTCCGATAGGCATTTCAAAAATAGGTGTCGATAGGCATTTCAGATATAGGTGTCGATAGGCATTTCAGATATAGGTGTCGAAAGGTTTTTCAGATATAGGTGTCGATAGGCATTTCAGATATAGTTGTCAATAGGCATTTCAGATATAGGTGTCGATAGGCATTTCAGATATAGGTGTCGATAGGCATTTCAGATATAGGTGTCGATAGGCATTTCAGATATAGGTGCCGATAGGCATTTCAGATATAGTTGCCGATTGGCATTTTAAAAATAGGTGCCGATAGGCATTTCAGATATAGAAGCCGATAGGCATTTCAAATATAGGTGCCGATAGGCATTCCAGATATGGTTGCCGATAGGCATTTCAAATATAGGTGCTGATAGGCATTTCAGATGTAGTTTCCGATAGGCATTTCAAAAATAGGTGTCGATAGGCATTTCAGATATAGGTGTCGATAGGCATTTCAGATATATGTGTCGATAGGCATTTCAGATATAGGTGTCGATAGGCATTTCAGATATAGGTGTCGATAGGCATTTCAGATATAGGTGTCGATAGGCATTTCAGATATAGGTGTCGATAGGCATTTCAGATATAGGTGTCGATAGGCATTTCAGATATAGGTGTCGATAGGCATTTCAGTTATAGGTGCCGATAGGCATTTCAGATATAGTTGCCGATTGGCATTTTAAAAATAGGTGCCCATAGGCATTTCAGATATAGAAGCCGATAGGCATTTCAAATATAGGTGCCGATAGGTATTCCAGATATGGTTGCCGATAGGCATTTCAAATATAGGTGCTGATAGGCATTTCAGATGTAGTTTCCGATAGGCATTTCAAAAATAGGTGTCGATAAGCATTTCAGATATAGGTGTCGATAGGCATTTCAGATATAGGTGTCGATAGGCATTTCAGATATAGGTGTCGATAGGCATTTCAGATATAGGTGTCGATAGGCATTTCAGATATAGGTGTCGATAGGCATTTCAGATATAGGTGTCGATAGGCATTTCAGATATAAGTGTCGATAGGCATTTCAGATATAGGTGCCGATAGGCATTTCAGATATAGTTGCCGATTGGCATTTTAAAAATAGGTGCCGATAGGCATTTCAGATATAGAAGCCGATAGGCATTTCAAATATAGGTGCCGATAGGCATTCCAGATATGGTTGCCGATAGGCATTTCAAATATAGGTGCCGATAGGCATTTCAGATATAGTTGCCGATTGGCATTTTTAAAATAGGTGCCGATAGGCATTTCAGATATAGAAGCCGATAGGCATTTCAAATATAGGTGCCGATAGGTATTCCAGATATGGTTGCCGATAGGCATTTCAAATATAGGTGCTGATAGGCATTTCAGATGTAGTTTCCGATAGGCATTTCAAAAATAGGTGTCGATAAGCATTTCAGATATAGGTGTCGATAGGCATTTCAGATATAGGTGTCGATAGGCATTTCAGATATAGGTGTCGATAGGCATTTCAGATATAGGTGTCGATAGGCATTTCAGATATAGGTGTCGATAGGCATTTCAGATATAGGTGTCGATAGGCATTTCAGATATAAGTGTCGATAGGCATTTCAGATATAGGTGCCGATAGGCATTTCAGATATAGTTGCCGATTGGCATTTTAAAAATAGGTGCCGATAGGCATTTCAGATATAGAAGCCGATAGGCATTTCAAATATAGGTGCCGATAGGCATTCCAGATATGGTTGCCGATAGGCATTTCAAATATAGGTGCTGATAGGCATTTCAGATGTAGTTTCCGAAAGGCATTTCATAAATAGGTGTCGATAGGCATTTCAGATATAGGTGTCGATAGGCATTTCAGATATAGGTGTCGATAGGCATTTCAGATATAGGTGTCGATAGGCATTTTAGATATAGGTGTCGATAGGCATTTCAGATATAGGTGTCGATAGGCATTTCAGATATAGGTGTCGATAGGCATTTCAGATATAGGTGTCGATAGGCATTTCAGATATAGGTGCCGATAGGCATTTCAGATATAGTTGCCGATTGGCATTTTTAAAATAGGTGCCGATAGTCATTTCAGATATAGAAGCCGATAGGCATTTCAAATATAGGTGCCGATAGGCATTCCAGATATGGTTGCCGATAGGCATTTCAAATATAGGTGCTGATAGGCATTTCAGATATAGTTTCCGATAGGCATTCCAAAAATAAGTGTCGATAAGCATTTCAGATATAGGTGTCGATAGGCATTTCAGATATAGGTGTCGATAGGCATTTCAGATATAGGTGTCGATAGGCATTTCAGATATAGGTGTCGATAGGCATTTCAGATATAGGTGTCGATAGGCATTTCAGATATAGGTGTCGATAGGCATTTCAGATATAAGTGTCGATAGGCATTTCAGATATAGGTGCCGATAGGCATTTCAGATATAGTTGCCGATTGGCATTTTAAAAATAGGTGTCGATAGGCATTTCAGATATAGGTGTCGATAGGCATTTCAGATATAGGTGTCGATAGGCATTTCAGATATAGGTGTCGATAGGCATTTCAGATATAGGTGTCAATAGGCATTTCAGATATAGGTGTCGATAGGCATTTCAGATATAGGTGTCGATAGGCATTTCAGATATAGGTGTCGATAGGCATTTCAGATATAGGTGCCGATAGGCATTTCAGATATAGTTGCCGATTGGCATTTTTAAAATAGGTGCCGATAGGCATTTCAGATATAGAAGCCGATAGGCATTTCAAATATAGGTGCCGATTGGCATTTTAAAAATAGGTGCCGATAGGCATTTCAGATATAGAAGCCGATAGGCATTTCAAATATAGGTGCCGATAGGTATTCCAGATATGGTTGCCGATAGGCATTTCAAATATAGGTGCTGATAGGCATTTCAGATGTAGTTTCCGATAGGCATTTCAAAAATAGGTGTCGATAAGCATTTCAGATATAGGTGTCGATAGGCATTTCAGATATAGGTGTCGATAGGCATTTCAGATATAGGTGTCGATAGGCATTTCAGATATAGGTGTCGATAGGCATTTCAGATATAGGTGTCGATAGGCATTACAGATATAGGTGTCGATAGGCATTTCAGATATAAGTGTCGATAGGCATTTCAGATATAGGTGCCGATAGGCATTTCAGATATAGTTGCCGATTGGCATTTTAAAAATAGGTGCCGATAGGCATTTCAGATATAGAAGCCGATAGGCATTTCAAATATAGGTGCCGATAGGCATTCCAGATATGGTTGCCGATAGGCATTTCAAATATAGGTGCTGATAGGCATTTCAGATGTAGTTTCCGAAAGGCATTTCATAAATAGGTGTCGATAGGCATTTCAGATATAGGTGTCGATAGGCATTTCAGATATAGGTGTCGATAGGCATTTCAGATATAGGTGTCGATAGGCATTTTAGATATAGGTGTCGATAGGCATTTCAGATATAGGTGTCGATAGGCATTTCAGATATAGGTGTCGATAGGCATTTCAGATATAGGTGTCGATAGGCATTTCAGATATAGGTGCCGATAGGCATTTCAGATATAGTTGCCGATTGGCATTTTTAAAATAGGTGCCGATAGGCATTTCAGATATAGAAGCCGATAGGCATTTCAAATATAGGTGCCGATAGGCATTCCAGATATGGTTGCCGATAGGCATTTCAAATATAGGTGCTGATAGGCATTTCAGATATAGTTTCCGATAGGCATTCCAAAAATAGGTGTCGTTAAGCATTTCAGATATAGGTGTCGATAGGCATTTCAGATATAGGTGTCGATAGGCATTTCAGATATAGGTGTCGATAGGCATTTCAGATATAGGTGTCGATAGGCATTTCAGATATAGGTGTCGATAGGCATTTCAGATATAGGTGTCGATAGGCATTTCAGATATAAGTGTCGATAGGCATTTCAGATATAGGTGCCGATAGGCATTTCAGATATAGTTGCCGATTGGCATTTTAAAAATAGGTGCCGATAGGCATTTCAGATATAGAAGCCGATAGGCATTTCAAATATGGGTGCCGATAGGCATTCCAGATATGGTTGCCGATAGGCATTTCAAATATAGGTGCTGATAGGCATTTCAGATGTAGTTTCCGAAAGGCATTTCAAAAATAGGTGTCGATAGGCATTTCAGATATAGGTGTCGATAGGCATTTCAGATATAGGTGTCGATAGGCATTTCAGATATAGGTGTCGATAGGCATTTCAGATATAGGTGTCGATAGGCATTTCAGATATAGGTGTCGATAGGCATTACAGATATAGGTGTCGAGAGGCATTTCAGATATAGGTGTCGATAGGCATTTCAGATATAGGTGTCGATAGGCATTTCAGATATAAGTGTCGATAGGCATTTCAGATATAGGTGCCGATAGGCATTTCAGATACAGTTGCCGATTGGCATTTTAAAAATAGGTGCCGATAGGCATTTCAGATATAGAAGCCGATAGGCATTTCAAATATAGGTGCCGATAGGCATTCCAGATATGGTTGCCGATAGGCATTTCAAATATAGGTGCTGATAGGCATTTCAGATGTAGTTTCCGAAAGGCATTTCATAAATAGGTGTCGATAGGCATTTCAGATATAGGTGTCAATAGGCATTTCAGATATAGGTGTCGATAGGCATTTCAGATATAGGTGTCGATAGGCATTTCAGATATAGGTGTCAATAGGCATTTCAGATATAGGTGTCGATAGGCATTTCAGATATAGGTGTCGATAGGCATTTAAGATATAGGTGTCGATAGGCATTTCAGATATAGGTGCCGATAGGCATTTCAGATATAGTTGCCGATTGGCATTTTAAAAATAGGTGCCGATAGGCATTTCAGATATAGAAGCCGATAGGCATTTCAAATATAAGTGCCGATAGGCATTCCAGATATGGTTGCCGATAGGCATTTCAAATATAGGTGCTGATAGGCATTTCAGATGTAGTTTCCGATAGGCATTTCAAAAATAGGTGTCGATAGGCATTTCAGATATAGGTGTCGATAGGCATTTCAGATATAGGTGTCTATAGGCATTTCAGTTATAGGTGTCGATAGGCATTTCAGATATAGGTGTCGATAGGCATTTCAGATATAGGTGTCGATAGGCATTTCAGATATAGGTGTCGATAGGCATTTCAGATATAGGTGTCGATAGGCATTGCAGATATAGGTGTCGATAGGCATTTCAGATATAGGTGCCGATAGGCATTTCAGATATAGTTGCCGATTGGCATTTAAAAATATGTGCCGATAGGCATTTCAGATATAGAGGCCGATAGGCATTTCAAATATAGGTGCCGATAGGCATTCCAGATATGGTTGCCGATAGGCATTTCAAATATAGGTGCTGATAGGCATTTCAGATGTAGTTTCCGATAGGCATTTCAAAAATAGGTGTCGATAGGCATTTCAGATATAGGTGTCGATAGGCATTTCAGATATAGGTGTCGATAGGCATTTCAGATATAGGTGTCGATAGGCATTTCAGATATAGGTGTCGATAGGCATTTCAGATATAGGTGTCGATAGGCATTTCAGATATAGGTGTCGATAGGCATTTCAGATATAGGTGTCGATAGGCATTTCAGATATAGGTGCCGATAGGCATTTCAGATATAGTTGCCGATTGGCATTTTAAAAATAGGTGCCGATAGGCATTTCAGATTTAGAAGCCGATAGGCATTTCAAATATAGGTGCCGATAGGCATTCCAGATATGGTTGCCGATAGGCATTTCAAATATAGGTGCTGATAGGCATTTCAGATGTAGTTTCCGATAGGCACTTCAAAAATAGGTGTCGATAGGCATTTCAGATATAGGTGTCGATAGGCATTTCAGATATAGGTGTCGATAGGCATTTCAGATATAGGTGTCGATAGGCATTTTAGATATAGGTGTCGATAGGCATTTCAGATATAGGTGTCGATAGGCATTTCAGATATAGGTGTCGATAGGCATTTCAGATATAGGTGTCGATAGGCATTTCAGATATAGGTGCCGATAGGCATTTCAGATATAGTTGCCGATTGGCATTTTTAAAATAGGTGCCGATAGGCATTTCAGATATAGAAGCCGATAGGCATTTCAAATATAGGTGCCGATAGGCATTCCAGATATGGTTGCCGATAGGCATTTCAAATATAGGTGCTGATAGGCATTTCAAATGTAGTTTCCGAAAGGCATTTCATAAATAGGTGTCGATAGGCATTTCAGATATAGGTGTCGATAGGCATTTCAGATATAGGTGTCGATAGGCATTTCAGATATAGGTGTCGATAGGCATTTCAGATATAGGTGTCAATAGGCATTTCAGATATAGGTGTCGATAGGCATTTCAGATATAGGTGTCGATAGGCATTTCAGATATAGGTGTCGATAGGCATTTCAGATATAGGTGCCGATAGGCATTTCAGATATAGTTGCCGATTGGCATTTTAAAAATAGGTGCCGATAGGCATTTCAGATATAGAAGCCGATAGGCATTTCAAATATAGATGCCGATATGCATTCCAGATATGGTTGCCGATAGGCATTTCAAATATAGGTGCTGATAGGCATTTCAGATGTAGTTTCCGATAGGCATTTCAAAAATAGGTGTCGATAGGCATTTCAGATATAGGTGTCGATAGGCATTTCAGATATAGGTGTCTATAGGCATTTCAGATATAGGTGTCGATAGGCATTTCAGATATAGGTGTCGATAGGCATTACAGATATAGGTGTCGACAGGCATTTCAGATATAGGTGTCGATAGGCATTTCAGATATAGGTGTCGATAGGCATTTCAGATATAGGTGTCGATAGGCATTTCAGATATAGGTGTCGATAGGCATTTCAGATATAGGTGTCGATAGGCATTTCAGATATAAGTGCCGATAGGCATTTCAGATATAGTTGCCGATTGACATTTTAAAAATAGGTGCCGATAGGCATTTCAGATATAGAAGCCGATAGGAATTTCAAATATAGGTGCCGATAGGCATTCCAGATATGGTTGCCGATAGGCATTTGAAATATAGGTGCTGATAGGCATTTCAGATGTAGTTTCCGATAGACATTTCAAAAATAGGTGTCGATAGGCATTTCAGTTATAGGTGTCGATAGGCATTTCAGATATAGGTGTCGATAGGCATTTCAGATATATGTGTCGATAGGCATTTCAGATATAGGTGCCGATAGGCATTTCAGATATAGTTGCCGATTGGCATTTTAAAAATAGGTGCCGATAGGCATTTCAGATATAGAAGCCGATAGGCATTTCAAATATAGGTGCCGATAGGCATTCCAGATATGGTTGCCGATAGGCATTTCAAATATAGGTGCTGATAGGCATTTCAGATGTAGTTTCCGATAGGCATTTCAAAAATAGGTGTCGATAGGCATTTCAGATATAGGTGTCGATAGGCATTTCAGATATAGGTGTCGATAGGCATTACAGATATAGGTGTCGATAGGCATTTCAGATATAGGTGTCGATAGGCATTTCAGATATAGGTGTCGATAGGCATTTCAGATATAGGTGTCGATAGGCATTTCAGATATAGGTGTCGATAGGCATTTTAGATATAGGTGTCGATAGGCATTTCAGATATAAGTGCCGATAGGCATTTCAGATATAGTTGGCGATTGGCATTTTAAAAATAGGTGCCGATAGGCATTTCAGATATAGAAGCCGATAGGCATTTCAAATATAGGTGCCGATAGGCATTCCAGATATGGTTGCCGATAGGCATTTGAAATATAGGTGCTGATAGGCATTTCAGATGTGGTTTCCGATAGGCATTTCAAAAATAGGTGTCGATAGGCATTTCAGATATAGGTGTCGATAGGCATTTCAGATATAGGTGTCGATAGGCATTTCAGATATAGGTGTCGATAGGCATTTCAGATATAGGTGCCGATAGCCATTTCAGATATAGTTGCCGATTGGCATTTTAAAAATAGGTGCCGATAGGCATTTCAGATATAGAAGCCGGTAGGCATTTCAAATATAGGTGTCGATAGGCATTTCAGATATAGGTGTCGATAGGCATTTCAGATATAGGTGTCGATAGGCATTTCAGATATAGGTGTCGATAGGCATTTTAGATATAGGTGTCGATAGGCATTTCAGATATAGGTGTCGATAGGCATTTCAGATATAGGTGTCGATAGGCATTTCAGATATAGGTGTCGATAGGCATTTCAGATATAGGTGCCGATAGGCATTTCAGATATAGTTGCCGATTGGCATTTTTAAAATAGGTGCCGATAGGCATTTCAGATATAGAAGCCGATAGGCATTTCAAATATAGGTGCCGATAGGCATTCCAGATATGGTTGCCGATAGGCATTTCAAATATAGGTGCTGATAGGCATTTCAGATATAGTTTCCGATAGGCATTCCAAAAATAGGTGTCGATAAGCATTTCAGATATAGGTGTCGATAGGCATTTCAGATATAGGTGTCGATAGGCATTTCAGATATAGGTGTCGATAGGCATTTCAGATATAGGTGTCGATAGGCATTTCAGATATAGGTGTCGATAGGCATTTCAGATATAGGTGTCGATAGGCATTTCAGATATAAGTGTCGATAGGCATTTCAGATATAGGTGCCGATAGGCATTTCAGATATAGTTGCCGATTGGCATTTTAAAAATAGGTGCCGATAGGCATTTCAGATATAGAAGCCGATAGGCATTTCAAATATGGGTGCCGATAGGCATTCCAGATATGGTTGCCGATAGGCATTTCAAATATAGGTGCTGATAGGCATTTCAGATGTAGTTTCCGAAAGGCATTTCAAAAATAGGTGTCGATAGGCATTTCAGATATAGGTGTCGATAGGCATTTCAGATATAGGTGTCGATAGGCATTTCAGATATAGGTGTCGATAGGCATTTCAGATATAGGTGTCGATAGGCATTTCAGATATAGGTGTCGATAGGCATTACAGATATAGGTGTCGATAGGCATTTCAGATATAGGTGTCGATAGGCATTTCAGATATAGGTGTCGATAGGCATTTCAGATATAAGTGTCGATAGGCATTTCAGATATAGGTGCCGATAGGCATTTCAGATACAGTTGCCGATTGGCATTTTAAAAATAGGTGCCGATAGGCATTTCAGATATAGAAGCCGATAGGCATTTCAAATATAGGTGCCGATAGGCATTCCAGATATGGTTGCCGATAGGCATTTCAAATATAGGTGCTGATAGGCATTTCAGATGTAGTTTCCGAAAGGCATTTCATAAATAGGTGTCGATAGGCATTTCAGATATAGGTGTCGATAGGCATTTCAGATATAGGTGTCTATAGGCATTTCAGTTATAGGTGTCGATAGGCATTTCAGATATAGGTGTCGATAGGCATTTCAGATATAGGTGTCGATAGGCATTTCAGATATAGGTGTCGATAGGCATTTCAGATATAGGTGTCGATAGGCATTGCAGATATAGGTGTCGATAGGCATTTCAGATATAGGTGCCGATAGGCATTTCAGATATAGTTGCCGATTGGCATTTAAAAATATGTGCCGATAGGCATTTCAGATATAGAGGCCGATAGGCATTTCAAATATAGGTGCCGATAGGCATTCCAGATATGGTTGCCGATAGGCATTTCAAATATAGGTGCTGATAGGCATTTCAGATGTAGTTTCCGATAGGCATTTCAAAAATAGGTGTCGATAGGCATTTCAGATATAGGTGTCGATAGGCATTTCAGATATAGGTGTCGATAGGCATTTCAGATATAGGTGTCGATAGGCATTTCAGATATAGGTGTCGATAGGCATTTCAGATATAGGTGTCGATAAGCATTTCAGATATAGGTGCCGATAGGCATTTCAGATATAGTTGCCGATTTACATTTTAAAAATAGGTGCCGATAGGCATTTTAGATATAGAAGCCGATAGGCATTTCAAATATAGGTGCCGATAGGCATTCCAGATATGGTTGCCGATAGGCATTTCAAATATAGGTGCTGATAGGCATTTCAGATGTAGTTTCCGATAGGCATTTCAAAAATAGGTGTCGATAGGCTATTCAGATATAGGTGTCGATAGGCATTTCAGATATAAGTGTCGATAGGCATTTCAGATATAGGTGTCGATAGGCATTTCAGATATAGGTGTCGATAGGCATTTCAGATATAGGTGTCGATAGGCATTTCAGATATAGGTGTCGATAGGCATTTCAGATATAGGTGTCGATAGGCATTTCAGATATAGGTGTCGATAGGCATTTCAGATATAAGTGCCGATAGGCATTTCAGATATAGTTGCCGATTGACATTTTAAAAATAGGTGCCGATAGGCATTTCAGATATAGAAGCCGATAGGAATTTCAAATATAGGTGCCGATAGGCATTCCAGATATGGTTGCCGATAGGCATTTGAAATATAGGTGCTGATAGGCATTTCAGATGTAGTTTCCGATAGACATTTCAAAAATAGGTGTCGATAGGCATTTCAGTTATAGGTGTCGATAGGCATTTCAGATATAGGTGTCGATAGGCATTTCAGATATATGTGTCGATAGGCATTTCAGATATAGGTGCCGATAGGCATTTCAGATATAGTTGCCGATTGGCATTTTAAAAATAGGTGCCGATAGGCATTTCAGATATAGAAGCCGATAGGCATTTCAAATATAGGTGCCGATAGGCATTCCAGATATGGTTGCCGATAGGCATTTCAAATATAGGTGCTGATAGGCATTTCAGATGTAGTTTCCGATAGGCATTTCAAAAATAGGTGTCGATAGGCATTTCAGATATAGGTGTCGATAGGCATTTCAGATATAGGTGTCGATAGGCATTACAGATATAGGTGTCGATAGGCATTTCAGATATAGGTGTCGATAGGCATTTCAGATATAGGTGTCGATAGGCATTTCAGATATAGGTGTCGATAGGCATTTCAGATATAGGTGTCGATAGGCATTTTAGATATAGGTGTCGATAGGCATTTCAGATATAAGTGCCGATAGGCATTTCAGATATAGTTGGCGATTGGCATTTTAAAAATAGGTGCCGATAGGCATTTCAGATATAGAAGCCGATAGGCATTTCAAATATAGGTGCCGATAGGCATTCCAGATATGGTTGCCGATAGGCATTTGAAATATAGGTGCTGATAGGCATTTCAGATGTGGTTTCCGATAGGCATTTCAAAAATAGGTGTCGATAGGCATTTCAGATATAGGTGTCGATAGGCATTTCAGATATAGGTGTCGATAGGCATTTCAGATATAGGTGTCGATAGGCATTTCAGATATAGGTGCCGATAGCCATTTCAGATATAGTTGCCGATTGGCATTTTAAAAATAGGTGCCGATAGGCATTTCAGATATAGAAGCCGGTAGGCATTTCAAATATAGGTGTCGATAGGCATTTCAGATATAGGTGTCGATAGGCATTTCAGATATAGGTGTCGATAGGCATTTCAGATATAGGTGTCGATAGGCATTTTAGATATAGGTGTCGATAGGCATTTCAGATATAGGTGTCGATAGGCATTTCAGATATAGGTGTCGATAGGCATTTCAGATATAGGTGTCGATAGGCATTTCAGATATAGGTGCCGATAGGCATTTCAGATATAGTTGCCGATTGGCATTTTTAAAATAGGTGCCGATAGGCATTTCAGATATAGAAGCCGATAGGCATTTCAAATATAGGTGCCGATAGGCATTCCAGATATGGTTGCCGATAGGCATTTCAAATATAGGTGCTGATAGGCATTTCAGATATAGTTTCCGATAGGCATTCCAAAAATAGGTGTCGATAAGCATTTCAGATATAGGTGTCGATAGGCATTTCAGATATAGGTGTCGATAGGCATTTCAGATATAGGTGTCGATAGGCATTTCAGATATAGGTGTCGATAGGCATTTCAGATATAGGTGTCGATAGGCATTTCAGATATAGGTGTCGATAGGCATTTCAGATATAAGTGTCGATAGGCATTTCAGATATAGGTGCCGATAGGCATTTCAGATATAGTTGCCGATTGGCATTTTAAAAATAGGTGCCGATAGGCATTTCAGATATAGAAGCCGATAGGCATTTCAAATATGGGTGCCGATAGGCATTCCAGATATGGTTGCCGATAGGCATTTCAAATATAGGTGCTGATAGGCATTTCAGATGTAGTTTCCGAAAGGCATTTCAAAAATAGGTGTCGATAGGCATTTCAGATATAGGTGTCGATAGGCATTTCAGATATAGGTGTCGATAGGCATTTCAGATATAGGTGTCGATAGGCATTTCAGATATAGGTGTCGATAGGCATTTCAGATATAGGTGTCGATAGGCATTACAGATATAGGTGTCGATAGGCATTTCAGATATAGGTGTCGATAGGCATTTCAGATATAGGTGTCGATAGGCATTTCAGATATAAGTGTCGATATGCATTTCAGATATAGGTGCCGATAGGCATTTCAGATACAGTTGCCGATTGGCATTTTAAAAATAGGTGCCGATAGGCATTTCAGATATAGAAGCCGATAGGCATTTCAAATATAGGTGCCGATAGGCATTCCAGATATGGTTGCCGATAGGCATTTCAAATATAGGTGCTGATAGGCATTTCAGATGTAGTTTCCGAAAGGCATTTCATAAATAGGTGTCGATAGGCATTTCAGATATAGGTGTCGATAGGCATTTCAGATATAGGTGTCTATAGGCATTTCAGTTATAGGTGTCGATAGGCATTTCAGATATAGGTGTCGATAGGCATTTCAGATATAGGTGTCGATAGGCATTTCAGATATAGGTGTCGATAGGCATTTCAGATATAGGTGTCGATAGGCATTGCAGATATAGGTGTCGATAGGCATTTCAGATATAGGTGCCGATAGGCATTTCAGATATAGTTGCCGATTGGCATTTAAAAATATGTGCCGATAGGCATTTCAGATATAGAGGCCGATAGGCATTTCAAATATAGGTGCCGATAGGCATTCCAGATATGGTTGCCGATAGGCATTTCAAATATAGGTGCTGATAGGCATTTCAGATGTAGTTTCCGATAGGCATTTCAAAAATAGGTGTCGATAGGCATTTCAGATATAGGTGTCGATAGGCATTTCAGATATAGGTGTCGATAGGCATTTCAGATATAGGTGTCGATAGGCATTTCAGATATAGGTGTCGATAGGCATTTCAGATATAGGTGTCGATAAGCATTTCAGATATAG